>PVJA010014348.1:0-12679 GCA_004027025.1 Myocastor coypus
CGACGCTCTTCCGATCTTTTTTTGTGGGACCAGGGTTCAAACTCACGACCTTGCACTTGCCCAGCAGGCAGTTGTGCCTCGGAGCTATCTCCCCAACCCCTATTCACTCATTTTTTTATTACTTTTATTCCTGTTTCAGAACCTTTGTTTGTTTATTCACTCATTTCCATGGCCGGCTCAGCCCGCCCCGAGGGCAGGGCTGGCGCAGCATGTGGTGCCCGGGATCGAACCACGGTCCCTGAAGCCACCCAAGCTTCTCCAAGCAGGCGCTTTAGACCACTGAGCCATTCCGCCGGGCCCCTATTCACTCATTTTTATGGCTGGCTCAGCCTGTCCCAAGGGCAGGGCTGGAGCAGCATGTGGTGCCGGGGATCGAACCGCGGTCCCTGAAGCTGCCCAAGCTTTCCCAAGCAGGCGCTTTAGACCACTGAGCCATCCCGCCGGGGCCCAGTCACTGTTTTTCTTATTGTGATTTTTTCCCCAGGCAAAAAAGAATCACCAGTATTAGTGTTTTTGACCTCTAGAGGAGGCCAGATTCTTCCATCTCTCACCTACCTCCAAACCCACAGCAGGAGGAGGATCCAAGATAGCTTAGAGTACTTCTTATACTCCCTTGGTTGAATCCTTGGGAGAGAAAGCTGCTGATACTATTATGTGTACATTTACATGAATGGAATCTCTCAACTTGTTTTCATTTATCATTAACTTCTGAGATCTGATGAAATACAGTTTTGGTTCCTTCATTTTACTTAATGATGATCCACTGAATGCCATACTACTTTCCCTTTGTGTGCTCCGTGGTTGATAGACATAGTTTTCTGATTTTGTTGCAATTCTACATCATTCAACCCTGAGCATTGTGTTGCGTGTGCTTCTGTGTATCACAGCAAAATATCTGCAGCTTGTACTGATGAGAGAAATTGCTGGGACCCACCATGTGTTTGTGGCCAAGCCAGAGCATTTCCAAATTGCTTTAAAAAATCATTGTGTTAATTTTCCCCACTATACCCTCCCCTTGCAGGTGCAGGGCTCTATCTCCCAGGGTCTTTAGCAGTCCTTACCATTCTTAGTCCTCTTTATTGTCCTTACATTTTCAGAGATGTGATATGGTATCTCTGCCGTGAATCCTTTTTGGTTTTCCCAATTAATAGTGGTGTTGAGAACCTTTTCACTTTTTAATAGGATATTCTCATTTTCTCCTTTGCATATTAGCTGCTCATATCCTTTGTCTACTTTTCTACAGATTGCTTGTCATTATCTTACTGGATTCAATAGTTTCTTTATGTGATCTGAATAGTAGCTTTCTCTCGGTTTTACTTTGAAAATGTTCTTTCTCATTTTATAATTTTTAAAAACTATTTTTTGAAGAGTAATTTCAAATTATCTTTTTTTTCTTTGATCTTCAAATGACAAATCATTTGAAGACACATGATGAAAAAGATGACAAATGACAAATAGTAGGGGCCAGGGATTTAGCTAAGGGTGCAACACCTTCCTGGAAAGCATGAAGTTCTGAGTTCAATTCCCTTTTTCTTAAAGAAAGGGTCTACAGGGTGTTCAGGGTCTCACTACTAGATCAGACTTGTAATGATCCACCTGTTTTCAGCCTCCCAAGAACTAGAATTACAGGCATGCACCACCATGCCCAGCCTCAATTGCCTTCTCAGCACACCGGGGGTGTGGAGCTGGCATGGCAGGCCCAGGGATGCAACCCCTGGCCCCTGCGCCTGCTTGCAGGCACTTTAATCTGCTGAGTTCAATTCCTGACACACAACAAAAAATGACAAGTAGCAATTGTATGTAGTATGACTGTCCAGAGTATATTGTGATATTTTGGTATATGTTTATATTGATCAAGTGAAGCTAATTCAAAAGTCCATTATTTCACATTTAAAAAAAGTTTTATGCATATAGGGTTTTTAAAACTTTATTTATTTATATTATGGCTGGTTCAGCCTGCCCTGGAGGTGGGGCTGGTGCAGCATGTGTTGCTGGGGATCCAGCCGAAGTCCTTGCAGTTGCCTAAGCTTGCCTAAGCAGGTGCTTTAAACTGTTCAGCTATCTTGCTGGCCCCACTCCACATTTTTAAAAAATAGTGGTGAGAGAATTTATACAATCTACTGTTTTAGTAATTTGGATTACAATGTTTAATTCAGGATGTCTAGACATGGGGTAGGGACAGGGTTGGACACATGTAAGAATGGAGAAAAGAAGGCTCAGACGCATAAGTTTTTCCCTTCATGGTTGATATTTTTCTTCTTCTGTCTTGTTCCTTCCTCCTTTCCTTCCTTCCTTCTTTCTTCCTTTCCTTTCCTTCCTTCCTTCCTTCCTTCTTTCCTTCTTCCCTCCCTCCCATCTTTCTTTCTCCTCCTGTTTTCCTTCCTCGCTTCTGTTCTCTGCCTTTTGTCTCTCTCTTTGGTATGTTTAAGAAATCTTCCCTCAGGCCGAGGAGATCGCTCAGCAGTGTAAGCACCTGCCTGGCAAGAGCAAGGTCCTGAGTTCAATCCCTAGTATCAAAAATAATTTTTTTCCTTTAATTAATATAACATAGTCTTTCATACGTTTTTTTCTAATTAGTTTAATGGGTTTTTTTTTTTTTTTTGAGTGTTTTTCTATTTAGGTTTTCAATCACCTAGAAGTTATTTTTCTATATGGCCTTCTGCATGTTACACATTATTTTACTTTGACCTTCATACCGATAGTCAGTGTGCCCATGCCATATAATGTAAGGTCAGTGCTTCCCCACTGATCTATGAAACTGTCACCTATACTTTCCCTACATGTCCAGCTGCATTTCTCGGCTCTGTTTGTTTGTTTGTTTTTTTTTCTTATGGATCCGTTTCTTTGTCCCTGTGCCCTTGCTCCACAGTCCCACGGTTAGATCTGTGTAAGAAGCCTTGGTAGGTGGCAGATGCAACAGCAGCTGGCCAGCTCTTCATATATCTCTTGTCCTCTCCCAGCTCCGGCGTAAGCAGTGTAGCCACAGGACTGAGTCACAGCCAGGGCTGGAACGCAAACACTGTATCGCCCTGCCTCTGGAGGTCGCTTGTTCTTCCTTCTCTTTCTCCTCTTCTTCTGTCACTTTTTTTTTTTTTATTTCTTGTTTCAGAACCTTTATTTGTTTATTCACTCATTTTCACTCATTTTTATGGCCGGCTCAGCCTCCTCTTCTGTCACTTTGATGCAGCGTAAAACTAATCTCCTGACCTGAAAGGTACCTGAGCCGAAGAATGAGTATTAGGAACAAACAGAGGCTGAGAGTAGAATATTTACTGGGAAAGAAAGTTTCTGTCTGAGAGGGACAGAAGTGGGGCCTGGGCGGGTTGCCCAGGAAGCTATTTCTTCCAGGTCATTTTTATAGAGCAAAATCACATGGGGCTAAGGTAGAGAAAATTGGGACTCAATTAGGTGGGCATGAGGTGGGACACAGCTATGGTCAACCAATGAGGTTATGAGCACCATTGCTCAGGTAAACTTGATAAAGTCCAGGACCAAATGGGAAAGTGAGTCATGTAGCAAGCGGGAGTGAATGCAGAACAGAACTTTATCAGGTAGCCATCCGGTAGTAGTTGGATTAATGATTTTTCTGGCCCCCTCAGGGTGACAATCAATCTTGATGTCAATGTTGAAGGAGGTCAGCAGTTGCTTGATCTTTGGTCTTTAGGTCTGGCCCACAGCAGCAGCATCCGTCCCTCCCATAGTTGCTGGGTATCTTGCCTTCTGTATTATCTCCTTCAAGGGCCTAGCCCTGTCTGACTACCTATGATATTTCTGTCTAACTCAGCTGCCTGCAACAACTTGATACAAATAACTATGGTGACCTTGAAAGATAGGAGCCTGGATCTGAGAACTGCTACTTAAAAGTGAGGTGCTCACTCATCAGAGACATTAATTTTGGGTGTTACAATGGTCAGAAATAAACTTTTGTTCCTTTTGACCTTCTGACATGTTGAGGTTTTGGGGGGATTTGTTTCAGCAACTAGTGTTACCTTGGTAACACTCCTTTCTCCCTGGTCTCCTCTCTTGTAAACTGTCTTGGCCAAGCCAGGCATGGTGCTGCACACCTATAGTCCCAGCAATGATGAGGCTGAAGCAGGAGGACTGCCATAAGTTTGAGGCCAGCCTGGGCTACATCGTGAGTTCAAGACCAGACTGAACTACATACCAAAACTCTATCACAAAAAGCCAAAACAAAGAAAGAAAGCCTAGGTCTTTCCACTCATAAGCATAATCTGACAATTTAGACATTATTTACAAGATATTATTAGATATTCCTTGATTGCACCTTGTTAAGCTAATAAAGATTATAGTTTATTTTGTAACCAGGTCTTGTATATTTTCTATTTTGCTGTCACTACAAATTAACTCTTTTTATTTCTTACATTATAGATCCTAATTGGTTGCTGCTATTGAAAAGGACCCCATGGGTTTTTGAAATTTATCCTGTATCTGACAACCTTGTGAAATTCTCCTCTTTGTTCTGGCAGTGTTTCCTGGTTTGTTTGTTTTTTTTGTTTGTTTTGTTTTTTTTTTGTTTTTTGTTTTTTGTTTTTTGTTTTTTGTTTTTCTTTAAAGTAGGAAATCACAAAAGACGCCTTCATTTGCTATCCCATCTGCCTAGAGCTTGCTTATACCAAGGTTGGGTGACCCACCCCCTCATGGCCTCTGGGTCTCCGTTCCAGTATCCCCTAATCAGTCAAGCCTACCCAATACCCCACAGAAAGTGAGGTCCACAGAGAACTTTATGAACCCCTTGCTCTACATTATTTTTCTTCCTAGAAATGCCATAAATTACTGGCTTATTTCCACCTGATGCTTCAACTAGACTGTATGTGCCATTAAAGCAAAATTGCTTTGTTTTACACTGAAAGTAAATAACTATTAGGGAATATTAGGATAGGAAGGAAAGGACAAACTTAACAGTATTTGTTTTACTTACAGGTGTATCATTCCACTGATTTCTTTTCAGCACAAATTCAAAGAGATTGCTTCTAGCATTTCTCCACTTATAGTTCTCATAGTAGGTTTCCGGTAGAGTCATTTATACAGTGTCTTAGTAGCCTGCTTGGAGTCAAGACAAAGTACCTGTCATCCACAGCTTCAGGGAGGAGAGGTTTATTTGGCTCACAGCTTTTAGAGGGTTCGGTGTCCACAGTGGGAAGGCTCCAAGGCAGAAATGACACAGTGGGTGGGTCCTGAGGTAGAAGCTGGTCACCTCATGGTGACCTGGAAGCAGAGAGACAGGAGGGAGCCAGGAAGAGAGAATCACTCTTCGGATCACACCCCTTGCATGACCCAAAGCCAGACCTATGTCAGCTCCTGAACTTATTAGTGGGTAATGAATCTACAGACAAGCAAAGCACCTGGATGATCCAGTTACCTCCAAACACAGGAGGCTTTGGGGGATGCCACAGATCTAAGCCATAGTACAGGGTGTGTTAGGGTTTGTGTCTAGATGGTCCCAAAGCCCCATGCTGTCACGGGTGCAGACTTCTAGAGTCTGTGATTGAGTCGCGGTCCGATGCAGGGATTACAGGTGTGAGTGCTACACCCACTCTGGGCCAGGCAGCCTGCATGCATTACGAGGAAGGGAGACAGGCTTGCTCTCTCTCACACTCCCTCCCTTTTGTTCTGTTGCTTTTGCTACTTTCCACCGCCAAGAACTGTTGCCCTCTGCCTTGTGCCACTCTGCCCTGGAGTAAGCCACATATGGGCTGAGGCCTCCACACACTGTGAGATAAAAAAACCTTTCTGGGGCTGGGGAGATAGTTCAGCGTTCTTCTGTGCTCCTGCCTTGCAGGCGCAAGGACCCGAGTTCAATCCCCGTACCACACGCTGTACCAGCCCAAAACTGAGCATGGTGACACATGCTGGGGAGGTGAGACAGGAGGATCACTACGAATCTGAGCTGTGTATTGAGATCTGGTACCAAATAAATAAATAAAAACAACAACAAAAACTTTCCTTTCTTAATTTTCAACATGGATTTTTTTTTTTTTTTTGTCTCAGCAACAAAAATGTAACCAAGACAGGGTTAAAAGATTTTTCTATAAATGTAAGTTTTTCAATGAATATAAGTTTTCTATGAATATATAATTTTCTTATTTATTATTATTGTAAGTAGTTCTTCACCATCTATTTAGATTAAAAATTATGTGTAGTTTTAATCTATTAATATGGTGAATTGCCTCAGGATGTGATAATATTAAATTGTCATTGTGTTTCTGGGATGAATTTAATTTAAACTTAATGTATTTCTAATATAAAGTTGAAAATTCATTTTGTCAACACTTTAAGGAGTTTTGCATTGCTGTTCATAAATGAGTTTGTCTTATCATTTTTGTTTCTCGTATGACTTTTTCTACTTCTGTTTTCAAGTTTATCTCAGCCACAGAAAGAAAAAGAGAGGGAGGGAGTAACTGTTTCTACTGATGAAGCAGTGTAGTGAGATAAGAGTTACTTATTTCTTCAAATTTTGCAAAACTTTCCTAAAAGTAAGTCCTGAAGTTTTAATTGTTGGTCAACTCTTTAAATGGTTACAGATCTATTCTACTTTTCTTCTCTTTTATTGTTGAACTGGGCATCGAATTCAGGACCTTGCACATGCCAGACAGGCACTTGTGCCCCTGAGCTATCTCCCCAGCCCCTCATTTCTTTCTTTTTTTTTTTTTAATTTAAATTTTATTTTACAACAGCGGTTCTCAACCTGTGGGTCACAGCCCGGCGGGGGGTCAAACGACCGAAACACAGGGGTCACCTAAAGCCATTCCGAGTCATAACTGTAGCAAAATTACAGTTTTGAAGTAGACACCAAAATTATTTTTTGGTTTGGGGTCACCGCAACATGAGGAACTGTATTGCGGGGTCACGGCATTAGAAAGGTTGAGAACCACTGTTTTACAAGAAGAGAAATAAAGAAAACTGATAGGCAGCTATAGTGACTTACAATGGTTCTGTTTGCTTCTTTAAACAAGTGGCATGAAACACAAGTAAAACTAAATATGTCACAGAAACAGCCAGTTGCCCAGTCCCTGGGGCCAGCAGCGCCTGCCCTGCTGAGACAGGAGGGAGCCCATGATCACACCAGCAGCTGGACCACCTAGCTACAGATGCTTCTTTCAGCCAGGTACAGGTCCCAGGCCTCAGGGGCCTGAGCAAAGAAGATGGAAATCAAAGCCAGGTACCCCCTCATCTCCCTCCACCCCCTGGTACCAGTGTGGCCTTAGTGGTTATCCATCGTGAGAACCCCTCAGCCCACCTGGACTCTCCCGATAATTCCTCTGAAGAAGGTACAAGGAAGAAAATTCTGTCTTGGGAAGGCTTGGGGGATTATTCTGGTGAGTCCCCAGCCCACTTCGAGTAACACAACCAAATGACAGTCATTTTTCCTCCAGGTACACATGAGTACACACACTCACACAGCTGGGCTGAGCTCTCATCCAGGGTCTTTTTCTTTTTCTGAAGGTAATTTTGGCCATTTTTTAGCCTTCTAAAAGAAGTGCATGTTTCATATGATGATATAAACATTATATACTGCACATATATACTATTAAAATTTAGAAATTTTTAGAAGTGAAGTACTCCGTTTTCACCTGTATTGAATCTGTACTTGTGTCCCTTTTAAAATTTTTCCTTTTTTTGGGGCCCGGCGGAATGGCTCAGTGGTCTGGAGCACCTGCTTGGGAAAGCTTGGGTGGCTTCAGGGACCGCGGTTCGATCCCCGGCACCACATACTGTGCCAGCCCTGCCCTCGGGGCAGGCTGAGCCGGCCATAAAATGAGTGATTGAACAAATAGGGGTTCTGAAACAAGAAAAAAATAAAATAAAATAAAATAAAAAATTAAAAAAAAATAAAATTTTTCCTTTTTTCCTTGTTTGAGAGCATCTCTTTTCAAAAAATTAACTTTTAACTCTTGGTAAATTTCTTCTCTCTTTTCCCAGGTCATCCTTCTATGGTTTTGAGTTGAAAATTGACTTCAACAATTTTCAGTCATTTTGGTTTTGTCTCATGGAGGCATTTTAAAACTACAATGTTTCAAGTTCCACTTTGGTGGAAATTCATCAGTGTTAATATTTAGAAATTTAATTTTTGTTTGTGGTAAATATTTGTGACTGATGTTATAATCCCTTCTTGAACACACTAGTTTCTCCAGTCTGTGTCTGGTTAGCCTTTTATTATTAAATTCTAATTTCATGAGTGAAAATGCATTTTATTTACTTTTTGAGATTTCTTTTCTTTTTTAAGACAAGGTCTCTCTTACTGTGTATGTCAACCAGGCCTTGAACTCACCCTGTAGCCCAGGCTGGCCCCTCACAATCATCCTCCTGCCTCAGCCTCCCAAGTGCTTGGATTACAGGCCTGCGCCACCACTCCAGACATGAGTTTTCCTTTATACATTAGATGGTGAGTATTTATAAACATTCCATATATCCATGAAGAGAATGTATAATTTACCCACTTGCTACATTTAGAATTTTCCATGAGTTTTTACACTAAATCATGCATCTCCGTTACCCTATGTTTTTCTTTTTCTATCTACTTCTAAGTGTGCTGAAGTCTCCCAGTATACGGTATAGCTCAGTGGTACAGTTCCAGCCTGGTAAGAATAAGGTCATGAGTTTGATTCCCGGTATATCAAGTGTTTGTCACTCTTTTCCTTAGTGTATTCCATGCTGCAACAACTCCACTATTATATAGTTATATTTAAATTCTTTACACAATTACCATTTAACTTTTCCTAAGATCAAGCTTTTCACTAAACTTCATTCTGTTGATTATTAGTGTTTCTCTTTGAAATCAGAGTAAGTCCTTCTTACTGTCTCTTTTCATTTCTCTACTATAACCGCGTCATCCTTTCAGAGGTCTTTTGTAAGGAACAAGCATAGCTGAATATTTAACCAATCTGAGAATCCTTTAGTGACAGAATTTAATTGGTTTACATCTATTACTATTACTATTAGAATTCTTTAGAACTTTATGTCTGTATGGGTCACTTCATGCCTTAGTTACTCTTCTCTCACTGGGGACAAATACCCGACACTCAAAATGAAGGAAAGAAAGGTTTAGCTCACAGTTACTGGAGGTTTCAGTCCATATTTGGCTGGCCCAAGGCTGAGTGGAACAGAGCAGAGAGTGTCCAGTTCATGGCAATGGAACAGCAACAAAATGGTGACAGAGGCAGCTGACCAAACAGGGCAGCAGAGCAACAGCTGAGTCTCTCTGTCTCTCTTTATATTACATCTGAATGTAATAGGATATTACATGAATGTCTTAGGATATTCCCCCTAAATCACACCCATAGTCTCAGCAGTACTCAGACCGATAACCCCATCAGTACTAAAACACATAATCCCAGGGATCATGGATCAAGTCTCAACCTATAGAAGTCCCTGCCCCACGACTGCATGAGGCTTTGGGGTGACAACTAGACATAAACCATAACACTTCACCATACTTTTCTTTGTTCTTTTTTTCCCCTGCCTTCCATTTAGTTCACCATTACAGATCTATTCTAATGATAGACTTTCCGTTTTCCCTCTACTGTTCCATTTTAATTACTTTTTCACTGCTGGGACAAAATACCTGACCCCACAAATTAAAGGAGGAGTGGTTCATTTCAGCTCACAGCTGGTAAAGGTTCAATCCTGGGCAGCTGGTGCCCAGGCAGAGCTGCATGGTACAGAAGATTTGCAGAGAGCTCACAGTTCACAGTATGCCAGGCAGGAAGCAGGGAATGCCTTCTTCTTTGTGTTTTCATTCCTTTAAGGCTGAAAGTCCATTGGTTGGTGCCATCCACATGTGGAACAACCCTAAGCCAATCGGTGGACTAATCCAGTATCACACACCCTAGATCCAGCCACTTCCCCAAAGCTCCACCTACAAGTGCATGAGACTTAAGGGGGAATGTCTAGATATAAGCCATGAGATGGTTTAGGTTTATAAGTAACATGTTTATATGTTTGAGTAGTTTTCCTTAAATTTTAGCATAAGTGGGCCCAGCGGGATGGCTCAGTGGTCTAAAGCGCCTGCTTGGGAAGCTTGGGCGGCTTTAGAGACCGCGGTTCGATCCCTGGCACCACATGCTGCACCAGCCCTGCCCTTGGGGTGGGCTGAGCTGGCCATAAAAATGAGTGAATAAACAAACAAAGGTTCTGAAACAAGAAAAATAAATACATAAATAAAATTAAATTTTAGCATAAGTAACTGGCACAAAAAGTCAAGTTAATAATCAATCTCTAGTATTTTCCCTAATAATACAAGGACTAAGATACTCAATTCATATATCATCCTCATGATATACATTTTTGTTGTCTAGCATCTTGTGTCGTCTTACTTTTGACTCTACCACTAGTTAGCTATGTTTTATAGTTAAGGCTTACCATATTTTATCAAATCTAAGATGTCATCAATTATAAGAAACATTATTATTTTATGTACTTCTAAGGAAAAGAAAGAGGTGACATCAACAAAAAAAATGGCAGGGTAAGGATGTCTAAAAATTCCTTCCTCCAGAAAAGCGATGACAACCCTAGCAAAGGTTGTCAGAAACAATTTTTTTCAGAACTCTGGAAATTAACCAAAGGCTTACAGCAATCTGGGGAGTGTTTATTTAAGAAGAAAAAGAAATGCAATAGCTGAGTCTCGGTATGAGCAGCGTGAGCAGCACGCTTTATGGCATCTTAGCTTTCCCTGTTCTCATCGCCTTCCCTCCACTCCGCAGTAGCCTTTTAACTGCAAGGAGAGTGCGAGCCAGCAGGGCGGACAGGCTGGAGCATGTTTGCAGCCTTGTTTTCAGATACTCATCATTACAGACCCATTTGGCCGTTCCATAGAAGAACCCACTTACGGGCCCGGCAGGATGGCTCAGTGGTCTAAAGCGCCAGCTTAGGAAAGCTTAGGCGGCTGCAGGGACTGTGGTTCTATTCCTGGCAGCACATTCTGCGCCAGCCCTGCCCTCAGGGCAGACTGAGCTGGCCATAAAAACCCACTTATGAAATTGTCTTGATTTGGCCTGACTTGGAGCTCGCCCAGCTCAAGCAAGCTTCTTCCAGGGGTTTATGTAAAAAATAAAATAAAATTGGCAGTAACTACTGAACATTGGGTGCCCAAGGCTAGAGTAACACGAAAGTCAGGCAAGAACATGACCGAGAGGGGCTGGGGAGATAGCTCCATGGCACAAGTGCATGCCTGGCAAGTGCAAGGTCATGAGTTTGAACCCTGGTCCCACGGAAAAAAAAAAAAAAAAAAGATGACCGAGAAGCTGAAAAGGAAAATCTGGAGGATGGCTTTATGGTGACTTCACAAAGCTCTCACAGATCCCAGGAAATCTAGACAGCCATACACATATGTAGGGCCATGTACATATGCAGGAAAGAAGGAGTTAAGCTCCCTCTTCTAACTCAGCTTGAGTCTCTGTGCAAGCTCGACTTGTAGATTGCCCATCCTAGTGCCAAAACTGTGCCCCAACACACACACACACACACACACACACACACACACACACACACAATTCCTCTGAGACTTCATGGTTCCGAGCATCTAAGGAAACTTTTTGTCCAGTTATTAGCTGACTACCATGCTAACAACAAAGCAGAGACTTCAGGGACCACACATGACGCAGGATATAGACTTTTCAGAATTAGTTCAAAAAACCTTTCTGAGCAAACAACAAAAAAACTATCGTGACAACAAACCCAGGGAAGGAGGAAGAGGAATTGGATTTCCAGAGTTGCCACATTAAATCATTCAAAATGTGCAATTCTCAACACAAAAACGGGGACACGCAAAGAAATAAGGAAATACAGTTCACAAATAGGAAAAAAGCGGTCAATTGAAATTGTTCCCATGGAAACCCAGATGTTGGACTTCTGAGAAAAAGACTAAATCAGCTATTTCAAGTATGTTCAAGGAACTAAGCCACATCTGAAGAGCTAAAGAGAAGTATGAGAATAATGTCAACTAGAGAATATCAATAAAGAGATAGAACCTACAGAAAATAGCCAAGTGCAAATTCTGGACTAAGAAAAGTACCATAGCTGAATGGAAAAATTCACTCAAGGGTCTCAGCAGCCAAACTGGATGAATAGAGAAAGAATAACCAAACTCGAACATAGGTCACCCGAGGTTCTCCAACATGAGAAGTAAGATAGAAAGAAAGAAAGAAACAAACAAACAAACATGGTCTCAGAAACTTCCAAGATACTACCAAAAGCATCACCTGGAAAAATGGAAGTTCTAGAGAGGGGACAGTAAGGGACAGAATGAATATCTGAAGAAATATTTTCCTAAATTTGATGAGAAACATTAATATACACATTCAAGAAGCCAAATGATCTCCAAGTCAAATAAAACCAAAGATAGTGACACTTATATAAACTGTCAAAAGACAATGCCAAAAGCAGCATCTGGCACTCATCACCCATAGGAGACACTCAGCAAGGGTAACAGCTGATATCTCAACAGAATCCATGGATGCAGGAAGGCCATGAGATCAAATGTCAAAGTTCTGAAAGCAAAGAGCCCAAGTAAATAAAGAATTACATATAGGGCCGGAAAACTGTTATGCAAAAATAAAAGAGAAGCCAGGTGTGGGGGTACCCTTCTCTGAGGCAGAAGGCCACCACATGTGTGAGGCCAGTCTGGACAAAGTATGGAGACCCTGTCTCAAAAAGCTGTATG
>PVJA010014348.1:12779-47724 GCA_004027025.1 Myocastor coypus
AAAAAAAAAAAAAAAAAAAAAAAAAAAAAAAAAAAAAAAAAAAAAAAAAAAAAAAAAAAAAAAAAAAAAAAAAAAAAAAAAAAAAAAAAAAAAAAAAAAGCTGTATGAAGAAGAAATAAAGACACTTCTACATGTAGGAAAAACAACTGAGAGAAGTGATCCTTACCAGATACTCACTAGCCTGACAAGAAATAACAAAAGGGATTTCTCCAGTGAAAGAACATTAAGAAGTAATTCCAATTCACACACGAGAACTCAGATTTGGGAAAACAGTAATATAAATAAATATAAAACAGTATAAATCTACTTTTTGTCTGTAACTGTTTTCTGCATGACTTAGACAAGTGAGTAGAACAATAACTATAAGACTACAACCATGGACATTCAAATTATAAAGGTATATGTCCCATGACAGTGACATTATAAAGAAGAATGGGAGCTATATGGGTTGAAAAGTTTATACTGTTGAATCAAGTTGGTGTTAAAGCGAAATAGATTGGCACAGCGAGAGAGCTCAGCAGACCAAGTGCCTGCTTAGGCAAATGCAGGAGCCAGGTTTGATTACCGGCACCACATGCTGTGCCAGCCCCGCCCTGAGAGGCACTGAGGCAGCAATAGAGACGGCGCGTGGCACTGCACACCTGCAATCCCAGCACTGGGGAGGCTGAACATAGAAGGATCCCTAGGAGTCCAGGCTGTGTCGCTAGACCCTGTACCAAATACTTGTCAATGCATACTTTTTTAAATAAAAGATCAATTCTATGCCATCCTACCTCATGGAACTAGAAAAAGAAGATAAACTAAACCCAAAGAGAGAGAGAGAGAGAAAAAAAAAGGAGTATCAAGATAGAAATGAACTCACTAGAGAATAGAAGAGCCACAGAAAAAAAACTCAGCAAAACCAAAACTTGGTGTTTTGTAAAGGTCAATAGAATTCACAAACCTTTAGCAAGACTAATCAAGGAAAAAAGGAGAGCCAGATTACTAATTTCAGAAAAGAAAAAGAGTACAGCTGACCTCTAGAAGTATGAAAGGATTAAAACTATGAACAAACTAAGGAGCCCACATGAAATGGAGTTCTTAGGAAGACACAAATTAGCGAAACTAAATTAAAAATTGAATATCTGAATAGACTTATAACAACTAAAAAGGTCAAATTATAATAAGGACTTTCCACAAAGAAAACCATAGGACTACAAGGACTTAGTGCTGAATTCTACTAAATGTTTAAAAAGAATTTACACAAATCCTTCACAAACTCTTCCAAAATATGGAGGAAAACATTTCACATATTGAAGCAAGTATTAACCCAGTACCAACACGAAAGACACCACACAGAAAGCAATTTGCAACCACTATGCCTTATGAATATAGACATAAAAGGCCTTAACAAAATGCCACCCCATGCCAGGCATGGTGGCACAAAACTGTAATCCCAGCACTCAGGAGGCTGAGGCAGGAGGATCACTATGAGTTTGAGGTCAGCCTGGGCTGCAAAGTAAGTTCAAGGACAGCCTGAACTGCATAGTGAGACCCTGTCTGAAAAAGACAAAAAAGGAAAAAAATATGCTAACCCAAACCTATCAGAATGTTAAGAGGATAATACAGTATACCATTATCCAATAGAATTTATCATAAGAAGGCAAATTTGGTACAACATATGACAACTAATCAATGTAATCCCCCGTATTAACAAGAGAAAAGGCAAAGGCATATGATCAGTAAGTATAATAAAGCATTTAATAAGAAAACGTAACACTGACAATTTCTTTCTTTCGTTCTTTCTTTTTTGATGTACTTGGTTGTCACAGGGTCTCACTATACAGCTCAGACTCATAGTGATCCCCCAGTTTTCAGCCTCCCCAGTGCTGGAATTAGAGGCCTGTGCCACCAGACCCGGCTTTGGTGGCCAGCTCAGCCCGTGCTGGGGGTGGGGCTGGCATGGTATATGGTGCCAGGATCGAACTGTGGTCCTTGTACTTGCCTAAGCAGGTGCTTTATTTATTTTTTTAAATTTTTAATTTTACTTTATTTTTCTTGCTTCAGAACTTTTGTTTATTTATTTATTTTTATGGCTGGCACAGCATGTGGTGCCAGGGATCGAACCATGGTCCCTGCAGCCACCGAAGCTTTCCTAAGCAGGCGCTTTAGACCACTGAGCCATCCTGCCAGGCCCCTAAGCAGGTGCTTTAGATCGCTGAGCTATTTTGCCGGCCTAAGACTGACAATTTCTGATGCAGAAATTGCTTACTTTATGCTTGTTGCAATCTTAAAAAATGTTTACTGAAGGATTTATTTTGACTTAACCATCATATATTACTTTTTAAGATTTTTCTTTACTATGTTATTTATTTCAAAAAATTCATCTATTACTATTGTGAAAATATAAAAGGAAAATACAAGCCAAATTAATTAATTAATGTATTCTTTTTTATTTTTATTTTTATTTTTTTTGTGGGACCGGGGTTCAAACACACGACCTTGCACTTGCCCAGCAGGCACTCGTGCCTCGGAGCTATCTCCCCAGCTCCCTAATTAATGTATTCTTAAATGTTCATAGAGGCCACAACTCTTCAGAAAAAAAATATATATATATATATGTATTCAAGAAATGCTGAACTTTTTTTGACTTTGTTGTTAGTTTTAGTTGCTCTTTTGTTAGTATACATTTGCAATACATAATAATTACATCGTCTTAGCGAACTGATACACACACATATCAATTTTTGTTGTTGTTGTTGTTATCTCTTTGAGACAGGGTCTCACTGCGCAGTTCAGGCTGTCCTTGAGCTCATTTCTGTAGCCCAGGCTGGTCTCGAACTCGCACTGATCCTCCTGCCTCAGCCTCCCGAGTGCTGGGATTACAGACGTGCGCCACCACGCCCGGCTCACATATCAAATCTTAATCACTGCCACTTCCGCACCCCACCCCATCTCCTGGAAATGCTCCCCACTCCTACTGGCCCCTCTTCTGCGGCGGGTCGACGGCTATAGTCAGTCAGTACTCATACCTTCACCCTTGCACACGTCTTAGCGGTACCGAAACCCCTTCAGCCTATTGCACTGGTCGCCTCTTCACGACTGCAGTGAAGCATCTGACGCAGGCCACCTGAGAAGAAAAGCAGGCTTGTTCAGCTCACTGTCTGGGAGATACTGAGGGCACAGTGCTGGCCCTCAAATTTTTTTTCTTTCTGTATTTAGGACAGGGTCTACGGGACCTCACTACACAGAGCGAACCCGTAGTGATCCTCCTGTTTACGGCCTCCCAAGCGCTGGGATTATAGGTGCGTGCCTCTACGCCCAGTCTCAATTGGTGGCTCAGGGCAGGGCTCACACAGAACGCCGGGGATCAAACCCTAGTCTCTGGGCTCTGCCTAAGCAGGCGCTTTAGTTTGCTGAGCTATCAGGCTGACCTGTATCATTAGCTCACTTTGGTAAGGTCCCTCCGACCTGTATCATTAGCTCACTTCCGGTGACGGCCACGCACATGTCGTAAGAGAGAAACATGTGTGAAGGAACTTACATCACTGTGTTACCCAGCTTTCCTGCCCCTGGAACAAGATCCCCGCTACCCACAACTTAAAGGTGGAGAAGTTTCTCTCAGCTCACAGTTCTCCTGGGCAGCAATGGCAGGAAGGCAGGGCATGGTGGAGGAAATTCGCTCCCAGATCGCAGTCTGGAAGCAGAGAAAGGAGGAGAAGCCGGGGACGAGGACACAGCCTGCCATGTTCCACCCTAGAGACCTAGGACTCCACACACAAGGCTTTTGGAAAACATTTAAGATCCTAAGGGCTGGCCAAATAGCTCAGCAGATGAAAGCGCCCGCAAGCAGGGGCAAGGGCCAGGGAATTGATCCCAGGGCCTGCCTTGTGGGCCCTGCCCCAGGGTGTGCTGAGAGGGCCATTGAGTCTGGACTTGGTGGTGCGTGCCTGAAATCCCAGCTCTTCGGAGGCTGAAAAGACATGAATCACTACAAGTCCTAGTAGTGAGACCCTGAACACCCTGTAGATCCTTCCCTTAAAAAAAAAAAAAAAAATCCTAAACAAAAGTCCCCAAACTGGAAGTCAGAACAGACCCAGGCTAGCTCAGCATCCTCTCTGCAGTTGCATCCCCACTGACCTAAAGACCTTGCACCAGGCCTCCAGTCACAGGGGTCCACTGGGGAACACAATTTGCCCATATCCAAACCACAAAATCTGTATTGGGATATCGTTATTCTCTACTACCTTTCATTCCAGGACATGAAAGTACTAAGAAGTATCCCCCAAATATTCCTTGTATTCCAGACGTACTCCTCCTGATCCCACTATAGGAACCCAAATTCCTGACTGATACCAGGATAAATTGATCCAAGGCAAGCACTGTGGAGTCTTGGCATGAGGAGCTCAATGTGGCCAAGCAGAAGACTCAGCTTCCATGTAATGGGGTCACAGCTGTGCCCACTATTCCTCCTTTTGGAGCCAAGACCTTTAAGCTAGTACAGTTCAAAGTATCAGAGACACGAAGCATGAACTTTGTTAGTGGACCATGAAGGTGACAGTGAGAGGACGCTCTCACTTCCCCCCCTTTGAGTCCGTTCATAGCCCTCAACTAGTACTATGTGAAACTGAGACTCTTCAAGGACTGCTTGTTCATAATGCTAGTACCTGCTCACAGTGAGAGGCTGGGTCCATCAGAGGAAGACACACCCCATTCTTGGGTGCCAGGGGGGCAGAAACCAGTGACAAATAGGAAATCTTTGTCATCTACTGGTGTCTCAGTTACTCTTCTCTCATTGCTGGGACAAATATCCAACACTCAAATGAAGGAAGCAAAGGTTTGTTTAGCTCACACTTAGTGGAGGTTTCAGTCCATATTCAGCTGGCTCCAAGGCAGTGTGGCACAGGGCAGAGAGCAGCAGTTCATAGGGGTGGAAAAGAGCAGAAAGCAAAGTCAGTGCTAGCCGCTCAGGCAGCCAGCTAGCCTCTCTCTCTTCCTATTGTGATACAAATTACCTGTACCAGGGATAGGGTGTAGCACTCACACCTAGCACTGATCAAGAAGCAGTCGCAAACTCCAGAAGCCAAGCCACCCCATGACTGCATGAAGCTCCGGAGAGACACCTCTGTGCAAACCATAACAGCTGGATACGTGTAGTTCTCATAAGAGCAGCTTTCAGGGAGTTGGCAAAGGAGGAGGTTTTAGCAGTTGGGGCCTGGCACCCAAAAGAAGGGACACAGAAGCAATGCAGCCTGGCAGTCCCCAGGAGACAAATCAGCTTGCATTTTGACAGCTCCAACCTTGGTTCACCACTGAGGCCACCCTGGCACCTACCCTCACCCCCTTGGAAGCTCCTGTACCAATCAGAAAAGATTTCTTGAACAATACCTATCACCGTGCAGCGCAGCCTACCCTGAGAGCAGGGCTGGCGCAGCATGTGGTGCCGGGGATCAAACCGCGGTCCCTGCAGCCGCCCAAGCTTTCCTAAGCAGGCGCTTTAGACCACTGAGCCATCCTGCCGGGCCCCAACATCAGCTGTTCTTTAAGGTGATATAAATCGGGTATGGTCATGAGACAGGCCGGGAGAGGTTCCAGCAGGGTTCTGGAGAGACAGAGTTCCTGTACCCTGCGGGAGTGCACAGGGAGAGAGCACCAAGAACCCACGGGCCAGGGGCTTCATGTGGGTTGAGGAGAAGTATGGGAGAAAAGGTCTAGGGGATGTCATGGGGGAGTTGGGGGGTGGGCAGCAAAGGGAAGTAGTACCCAGAGCCCGCCTTATCGCACTGGTCACCTTAGTATGGTGCTCGCATCATCTAAGGATGCTGAGACATGACAGGGAAAAAGAAAAATCAGGAAGAGGCCCAGGAAAGGGAGAGGCAGGAAAGCACTGAGAGTACCTGGGGCTCTGAGCTCACAGAACACAGCGGGGTCTTCCCTCCACCCCTCCCTCCCTCCCTCCCGCCCTCCCCCTGCCCGCCCCTCCCCTTCCCTTCTGCTTTCCTTTCTTCCTTTCTTCCTCCCCACTCTCCTCTACAGGAGAGATGAAAAGGCTGGGCCGGCTGTGGCTCAGTGGTTAGCTGTTATATATTACTGGTCACATATTTTACACTCGGCAGCATGAAAAAAGGGCATAAAACTGCAATTAAATGTCTGAACTGTTGCTATTTTGGAAATTAAAACGGCCTACATTATCCTCGCTGCAACTCCGATTACTGACTCAGGGCTGAGGAGCAGTTATTCCCACCACTTTAACTGACTTCTTTCCCATAAAAACCCGTTGTTAATGGGTCCCCAGGGACCTCTGAAAATAACAAGATCTGTAATAAAGAAATTAATAACATGCAGAGCAGGCCACAGCTAAAAAGCCTTTTAGAATACATTAACGGTTCTGTTCTGAGTAAGGAATCCTCACACCCAAATTCCTCCCTCTGTTTGATGATTCGTGGGGGGCGTTGTCTTGGAGCTGTCCCCAGTGGGGGGTACCCAGCCCTGGCACCAGGGTCCCTGCAGGCAGCAGCGCCCAGATTGTACCGAACTCCTCTCCCCAGTCCTCCACCTCCCTTTCTGCCTTGCGCCAACCCCCTCTCCCAGCCTCTCGGTCACTTCTGTTCCCATCCGTTCCATTCCTTCTCACTGACATTCTCTTCATCTCTCACCCTCTTCCTCCACTTTCTCATTATTTTCTGTTTTCTCTCTTCATTCGATATTCTGTGCTCCTCTCTGTCTCCACTTAAAAGCTTCCCAACGACTTCCTATTTTTCTCTGTCATCCTCACTTGTGTATGCCTATTCAGTTATACGTTGCCCAACAAGGGTCTCCCTTGGGAAGAATGTCCCACTGTGTGAACACAGGGTATTTACCCAAGCCGGGACCACTAGGACATCAGCTGGCTACACAATCTCCTGGGGTCATTGCTGTACAGGTGGTCTGATATTTGACCAAACCATTGCTGCATATGATTGCATATGTATATATGCATATGTATGCATGTAAATTTATATGTGTATCTCCTTCTCTCTCTTGCTTTCTGTCACACACACACACACACACACACACACACACCCTGAAAGTTTGTGTCTCACTCCGTCAGGATGACAGGCGGTCAGGTCATTCTCCCCTCTAGTGTCCAGGACAGGCATTGGAGGTAGACAGACTGCCTTCCAATTCTATATATCCTTTCCCCCCATGGCCTTGAATATATCCCAAAAGTCTCTGGACTTCAGTTTTTGCATCTGTGAAGTGGGGGAGTGGTAAATAATTCTTGCACATCTTTGCAATTTAACACAGTATCACAAATAGAAAATAGAAGTCTTTTAAAGTGGTGTGACAATTCCTTCCATCAAGAGTAGGAGCCTTTCTCCATCCCTTGAATGTGGGTCTCTTGCTATGACCAGAGGAGCACAGCAGAGTGGCAGGCTGTTTCTTTTGGGACCCTTGCCCCTGGCATGAGAACACACCCAGCCAGCCTTCTAGAGGATGAGAGGCAGGGTAAGGACAGGTTAGCCCAGGGTAGTCATCGTAGGTCCTCCCCCCCCCCCCCCGCCAGCTGAAGAGGCTACAAACATGTGAATGAGCCCAGCCAGGTTCAGCAGAACCACCCTGCTGAGCCCAGCCCAAACAGCTGACCTTTGGAGTCAAGAAAACTGATGTTTCAGCATCCAGTTCAATATATTCACATTGCTTTGCAACTGATATCCAGAAATTTCCATTTGCAGAACTGAAATTCTATGTCCACTAACTGCCCAATCCTCTTTCACAGCTCCTGGCAGTTGGCATTCTCTACCTTGCAGTCTGTATGACTCTGACTTCTCTAGGTCCCTCTATGCATGGATTCATGCAGTATTTGTCCTTTGGTGCCTGGCTCTTTTCACTTGACATAAAGTCCTCAGGGGTCATCCATAGTTGGATGTTGTTTCAAGCCACTAAATTTGGAGGAGGTTTGTGACTTGGTCAAAACTGATTGATAAACATGACTTCGTGACTATCACACACACACACACACACACACACACACACACACACACATTTTTTTCCTTGTTGATTGAACAACCATTTTTTTAAGTTGTTCCCTAGAAGTGGAGAGTCATACAGTTTTATATATTTTCTTCTAATGGTTATCCATAAGGGTATTGCCCTTAGATTTTTGACACCCATTATTAAACATAGATGTAATAAAACATTTGTCATAATTTATGTGACTTACCTTAAAAAACAAGAGATTTGATGATTTTGGTTTCTTCCTTCTACACACACACACAGTGATGGTTTCAGTTTGTTATATACTTTTTACATTCACCCCTTGTCAGAAATTACCAACATATAATATCATCTTGGTATTTTTTCATTGCCTTATACAGCTCACTGCTTCCTTCTGGCTTTCCAGTTTTTATCTGTTACAGCTTTCATCTGTTGTGAACTTAAAGAAGTCCTGTGAGGGGTATGCTTTCTACTTTCTCAGGGTCTTTTCTATTATCCTGAGATTTTGAGTGTTGCTTTAGAATACAAGGTTCAAAGTCATTTTCATAAGAAAAAAAAGACTCTCTTACACTTTTTCCTCACAGCCCGACTGATGGGAAGCAGTCCGATGCCCATATGATTTTCATTTTTTTGTAAGTAATTTATCTCTTTGAGGGGAGTGCCTTTACACTTGCTATACTTCCAGGAGAGGTATGTTTGTATTTTAAAATCTAACACCTTTATTGTTGAACTTGTCTTTCATCCTTTCCTTCTCTCTTTCTCTTTGCACTGTTTCCTGGAAAATTACCTCCACTTGATTTTTCAGCTCATAAATGTTGTTGCTTTGAGTTTTTTAAACGAAGTCATTTTGGGTAGTTCAGGTTGGCTTTAAGCTCACTGTGCACACCTGGCTGGCTTTGAACTGGCAGCGATCCTCCCGCCGTGGCCTCCTGAATGCTAAGATTATAGAATGTGCTACCACACTCAGCTGTCTCACCATTCATGCTTCAGCAAAGCTAGTACCCCAGGCGCACCTTCTCCCACTTATCTTAGTTACTTTTCTTTTGGGACAAAATGCCCAACATCCAAAGTTAGGAGGGAAAGGTTTATTTAGCCCACCGTTTGTAGAGGTTTCAGTCCATACTCAGCTGGCTCTAAGACAGTGTGGCTCAGGGCAGATGGGAAACCATTCAGAGCAGCAGAGCATGCCAAAGGCAACAAGAGCACAAGGGGAGGAGTAAAGCCTCTTTGCCTCCCTTATGTTGTATGCAGGCTAACCACCCTAGGGCAGGGTGTTGCACTCACACCCCCAATCCTGGCACTAGACAATGAACCAATCACAAACTCTAGACTCAGTGGCCTCCACAAAGCAACTATGATGACACGAAGCTTTGGGGACATCCAGACACAAACCACAGCACAGCGCTGCTCTTCCAGGTCCAGATCTTTTTCTAACTACAGTGTTATTTCTACTTGTGGTAAGATACACAGAAGATAAAATTTGCCACCTTCACCAGATTTAAGTGTACAGTTCAGGGGCACGAAGCACATTCACATGGGTGCATAACCATCACCACCATCCATCTCAAGAACTCCTTTTGTTTTGCATAACTCCAACTCTGAACCCATTAAATATGACTGCCCACTTCTCTCCCCAGCCCAGAAGCCCACTCTGAATCCGACTTCTTGAAGTATCACATATAAGTGGGTGTGTACGCTCCTTACCCTTCCATGTCTGGCCTATTTCTAACGTGATGTCCTCAAGGTTTGTCCGAGTTGCGTCACAGGTTGGAATCTCCTTCCCTTTTTAGTGCTGCATTCAGTTGGTCTGTTGACCTGACAATGGAGCCTTGGGTTCTTTCTACTTTCAGCTACTGTGAATACGCTACGTGAAGATTAATGCACAAACAGCCCTCCGGGTCTCTGTATTCAGTTCATCTGTGTGTATATCCACAAGTGGAGCTGCAAAATCATATAGTAATTCCATTT
Organism: Myocastor coypus; assembly: GCA_004027025.1. Classification (NCBI taxonomy): domain Eukaryota; kingdom Metazoa; phylum Chordata; class Mammalia; order Rodentia; family Myocastoridae; genus Myocastor; species Myocastor coypus. The sequence continues at coordinate 22,704 of PVJA010014348.1, forward strand.
TGAACGTCTGGAGGAACTACCATACTATTTTCTAGAGCACCCACAGCCTTGTGCCTTGTGAGTGTGCTTAATACCATAGAATTGGAACTTACGAATGATTATGATGCTAGAGCTTATGTGATGTGTATTTTATAATTTTTCTACATACTCCTTGGTACTTGCTCTGTTTGGTTTGTTTACTTGTTCTCATCTTTTTTTTCTTCTTTAAATGTATTTAGGACAGGGGCTACAGGGTCTCATTACACAGATCAGACTCGTAGTGATCCTCCTCTTTTCAGCCTCCCAAGCACTGTGATTTCAGGCACACACTGCCATGACCAGTCTTAATCGCCATCTCAGTGTGCCCTGGGGGCGGGGCCGGCACAGCAGCCGGGGATTGAACCCTGGCTCTCGCAGCTGCCTAAGCAGGTGTTTGAATCCACTGAGCTATCTGGCAGGCCCTGTTTTCATCTTTTGATAGTAGCCATCCTAATGGATGGGAGTGGGAGGTCTGGGTTTACAGGATGGGCACCCAGCCAGCCCCACTTGGTGGGCATAGAAGAGCTGTGAGGAGCTGCCAAGACCCTCCCCTGGAGGAAGGCACCCAGGCGGCTGCTGGAAGGGCTGCCAGTGTCAGCTCACAGCTAAACCGCTTCCTCCCAAGAAGGGACCTGTGTCCCCATGAGACACTCCCTCCCTGGGACAGTAACCTCTAGGTTCTGGCTGGGGCAGGATTAAGAGACCCAGCCCCTTCCCCTGGACTCAGAGTGACTTGATTCAGAGGGGCTGTGCCAGCTCCACACCCACCCAGATGAGCGTGATCCCTGCGGTCACTCCATAGCAGTGCGTCTGCCCACAAGGTCTGCCATGAAGATGCCTTTGAGAGCCCAGACTGAAGCCTGGAGCAGCTCCATCAGGCCTGCAACATCCGCATAGCTCTGGGCTTGGGGCTCTGGGCCGAGACTCTCACACCTGTGTCCCCAGGACTCTACCAGCTCTGGCTCTGGGAGGTGCCAATTGGCTCTAGTGGGTCCCACACTTCAGGGATGACCAGCATCTTCATCTCAACTATCAGGTGCCACAGGAGGTGAGGGTTTCTCTCTCAGACAATGAACGACCTGTGATCTCGGGGCTCAAGGGCGGGTCCATTTCAAATTCCATGCTGTGGCAAATATTGGTTCTTGGGAGGAAACTCCTGTGCATCTTTCTTGGTCCAGTTCAATCAACCTCCCCCTTGAAGTTTTTCCGGACACTCCCACCACCCCATGCAGGTGGCAGGTATCCACTTCTGTGGCCCAACTATCGCCCTTCCATGGCTCAGCTATAACCCTTCTGTCCCCCATCTCAGGTGTGCCTCACCTATGATTGTACCAGGCCTAGACCTGTCAAGGTACAGGCTGCGTGGTGGTGGGTGAGAACATTCCTGCTGTCTGAACCCAGTAGCCAGTCTGTCCAGGCACATGGGGCATCAGCCAAGACGAGAGGGTTTCAGGAAGCAGTGCCGGGACAGGGTAAGGCAAATAAAGCATGGTCTCCCTGGTCCCAGCCCTGCCTTGTGATAAGAACATCATAGCAGGCTCTTTGTGCAGGGCTCCAAGCCAGTCACAGGACAGCCATTAATCATTTAATCTGCTCAACACCCTATGAGATAGGAGCCTGGACATTGCTACTGGACAAATGGGGACACAGAGATAAGTGACTGCCACGCTACACAGAGCTTTGCTTGCAGCGCAGCCTGGAGCCATATCATCTTCATTTCCAGGGATGGAATTATTTCCCTACACAGAACCCAACCTGATTCCCACGACACCCCATGCTGCGCCCACCTCTGGGCCTTTGTGAAGGTCACACCAGGCAGGAAGGAGCTTCTGGCGCCACATTTCCCCGCAACCACAGAATCCCTGTGCCACGTGCCAAGGTTCTCCCTATTTCATAGGTAGGGAAACTGAGTCTCACAGAAAGATGGCGGCACAGCATCCTTGGGAGCCAGCCGGCAAGCTAGCAAGGTTCTTTTCTGCTGCTTCCCCTGAACTCCTCTGCAAGACCTTCTACCGACCCTCACCTCATCGGCTATTTATGGCTTTGCCCATAAAAGGACAAACCGCCTGATAAGATAGAAACATTTTATGGGGCAACAAAAATATAGATAAAATTTTATAGTGCAAATCAGGAGGAGGAAAGTATTAAGTTCCACAAACACCTTTAAATTTTAAACAGCCCCCATTGCAGGGTCCCTGGAGCCAAACTTAAATAATGGATCAGAAAAGGGATAAATCTCCCTGGTCCCTTGTGTGATGGTGGAAGAGACCTGATCGACAAGCAGACGAGAGGGGGAGGGTGACCGCGGCCGGTGCAGCGCCGGGCCCTGGCGGGCCGCAATGCGGGCACACAGCCTCGTCTTTATTGTACTTATAAAATATACATGGCCCTTTATTGAATTGCCTGCTGTCGAAATCTGCAAGAACGTTATTGCCTTTTACTGTCCTGGAGAGAAGCAGAGCAGCAACATCTGTGTAATTTCATAAGATGCAGGAGCCATAAATCTGATTGTGCCGGATATAAGATCGATCGTAAAAAATCACCCATTGAACAGAGATCGGGGATGCCCAGAGCAGCAGGGGGAGATACTGCTGGGGAGGCGCTGCTCTGCACCCTGCCTTGTGGTGCCACTTGGGGCCCTCTCCGGAGCTGGAGCATCATACGGGCACTGGGCCTCCAAGGGGAGGCTCCCTGGGCGGGGTCGAGGCTTCTGCGGGCCCATGGGGGACCCAACCACGCGAGAGAAGGAAGAGCCGAGGGGCGTCCAGGAGTCACTGTCTTGAGTTCATAAAAGGGACAGGAGGGTGTGGATACACACCATCACCTTTACAGATAGGTGCTCCATACCTGGGGACATGCAGGGACTCAAAGGTCCGAACAAGACACATACGCTGTAGCCCTGCCCCAACCCCTTGAACCACCACTCCCAAAGAGCCAGTTGCCCGATTCTTCCTTTCAATTAAAACTTACTCCCCCAGCTTGCCGCGCCAGCCCTGCCCTGTCCCAGGGCACACGAAAACTGCGATTGAGACTGGGCGTGGTGACATAAGCGCCTGTGGTTCCAGCGCTTGGGAGGCTGGAAACAGGAGGATCATAACAAGTCGGATCTACATAGTAAGACCCTAAGACCTTGTACTGGAAAAAAAAAAAGAAAAAGAAAGAAAGAACAACTTACTTTGAGTTGAATGTGATGGCTCAGTCTGGGAGGCTGGGGCAGGAGTCTGACCAACATGAGACCAGGCTGGGCAACTGTCAGTGACTTAGGGAGACCCAGTCTCAAAAAAAGTAACTCTAGGGAAACAGCTCAGTGCAAAGGTACTGGGTTCGGTCCCTGGGACAGGATGGGCACAGAAGAATTTGTATTTTCTTAAAAGTGTGGTTATTTTGAACATAAATATAGATATTAATATTCGGGATTGAGATTTTTTAAAAGTCTCATTGTTCCTCTAAGCATAGAATCAGTGAGGAGTAAGACAGGTCCAAACATTAGCCGAGCTGCTGGTCAGGCTGAGCTCTTGGAAGGCTATAAACAAGCAGATCACGATGAGTCTGATCTAGTAGTGAGACCCTGAACACCCTGTAGACCCTTTCCTAAAATCCAAAAAAAAAAAAGGCTCTGCCTCATCTTTAAGGGCTGGGGAGATAGCTCAGTAGAATAAGTACCTGCCAGGAGGCCGGGCAGGATGGCTCATTGGTCTAAAGCGCCTGCTTAGGAAAGCTTAGGCGGCTGCAGGGACAGCAGTTCGACCCCCGGCACCACATGCTGCGCCAGCCCTGCCCTCAGGGCAGGCTGAGCCGGCCATAAAAATAAATAAATAAACAAACAAAAGTTCTCAAACAAGAAAAAAAAAAAAAAAAAAAAAAAAAAAAAAAATCACAAAAAAAAAAAAAAAAAAAAAAAAAAAAAAGAATAAGTACCTGCCTGGCAAGTGCAGGATCCTGAGTTCAACTCCCAGTACCCCCAAAATGAAAGTGTGTGGAAAGGTGCACAGGGTTAGGGTGGCCCAGCAGGGACTGAAGGGCACAGGCTCAGTTTCCCCCATATGCATGAGCAAATCTTATTTTCCTGGATCTAGAATTTAAGACAGTGGGAGAAGAAAGCCAGGTCTACTCCTCCTGGAAATACAAACCCTCGTCACAGCTCAGAGAGGGCAAGCATAAGAGTGCATTTAGAAAAGCGCCTGCAACATAGGATTAAGTTAATGAAGAATTTGTAGAACTAAAAACTTAGGATGATTCCGGTTCTGGAGGAGAAATACAGTAGTGTTATATTCAGATAAAATGCTTAAAGGACATATGAATGGTTACTTTGGTGTGAGCTTTGAGAATCACTTTTTTTTTTAATGCTTCTGTTATTTCATTTTGTTGTGCCCAGCCCATATTTCTTTGGGAATTGAAATGATTTTTGGTAGGAAAGAAAGCAGACAATAACAGCTGCCACACGGTAGCCATAGAGGCCTGCACTCTTGCAAGCAAGATGTTTTTGGGTTTTTTTGTTTTTTTTATTTCTCAGTATTGAAGAGTGAAGCCAGTGCTTTGCACTGAGCTGCATCCCAAGCCCTTAAAAAAAAAAATTTTTTTTTTAAATGTTGAAACAAGGTCCCACTAAATCACCAAACTGCCCAAGCTGAGCTCACATTTTGTATCCTCCTACCTTAGCCTCGCAGAGTGCTGGGATTGCGGGCATCTGCCTCCACACTTTGCTACAATCAGGTTTGGAAAGTGCAGAAAGCATCTGGGGGCAGGCTTGAGCATGCCAGCTCAGGTCTAGCACCGCACAGCCTCCTTGGCCCTCCTGCCCCACTGTTTTAAACATCCTCCTGCCCTCTGGGTACCTGAGGCAAGCTGGGTCCACCTCCAGGCCTCTTGCTGTGAGTTTTCTGTAGGCTTCTCTCTGTCACCTGCCCATCTTAGTGGCCTCAGGAAAGATGCGTCTGCAAGTAACAGAAGCCCCCATCCCACCAGTTTGGGTGGAAGGGCATTGCCAGGGTCGTGGGGCCTTTGTTGGCCAGCAGACTCTGTGGCCTTGTGGCCAAGCGAGGTGCTTGGTCCAAGTGGGAACGCTGGCTTTCTACTGGCTGACTGCATAGCTGTGAACTTCTGGCCAATTTTTTCAACCTCTGTGTTCCTCAGTTTGATCATCTGTAATGTGGAGCTAACAACAGCCCCTCCTTCATAAAGTCCCTGGGGAGAATAAATGAATTAAAACACTTAAGATGCTTACTAATAACACAGCCAGTGGCAGGCCACGGAGCCATGTTGGCTCTTTGGTCCATTCAGCCTTTGCCACAGAGTTGTATGTTGTGATCTGGAGCCGAAAGAAGTGACGAGAAGACTGGATGAATGTAGCTTCAGAGGTCTCACTGAGATCTGTCTCTCGAGGTGAGCCTAGAACTCTAGAAGCATCTCTTTTTTATTTAGGTCATAAAATAGAAGATTTACAGCGAGAAGAGGGGATAATCACCAGTGTCGCAAGTAAGGGTGGAAACAACAATCAGGATAAGTTGTTACTCCTTTTTAAATTCTAGTTTTCTAAAATCCCTAAGTAACAGATTACAACCACCCTAAGCTTTGTTTATTGTTCTTTGCTTCTTAATTTCTTATCTCTATACCACAGTGTGGATCTTAAATGTGTGAAAGGCCTGGTCTTCAGGGTGACACTGCTGGGGGTCTGCGGAGGCTTCCAGGCCCCTTGTCACCACAGGCATGTGGCTGAGATCCCCTCTTGCCTTTCTCTCTTTGGCTGCTTGGCCAAGAAATGTACTGCAAACCATGAGCCAAAAGGAACCTTTTTCTCCTTTTTTTTTTGTCTTTTTGAGACAGGGTCTCGCTATGCAGCTCAGGCTGGCCTTGAGCTCACTTTCGTAGCCCAGGCTGGTCTTGAACTCGCACCGATCCTCCTGCCTCAGCCTCCCAAGTGCTGGGATTACAGGCGTGCGCCACCACACCCGGCTCTTTTTTCTCCTTATAAATCGATCCTTCAAGTATTCATGGAAGTGACACAAAGCTGACTACCACAGTGGTCAACATGGGAACCTTCTAAACTGAAGAACCAAAGCTTCCCCAAACGTTTGGTCATCCTTTCACAGCTGTGCAGTCAAAGCCTACGGATGTGATCAGAATCTCTTGATCTTGAGCATTACTTTTATTTAGTCTTCATATATTTATTGGTTAGGGTCACTTACACATGGATGAAAAGTTCTCTCCAATCCCTCTAAAATGTAGAGAAGAGCACACATCGAATAGTTCATCTTCTTTTCCAGGCTTCAAAAGTCTTCCGAGCAGTTGAATTGATTGTAAGTCACTGATCTCCCAGTGACAGTGGCTGGCAGGGAGGATTGGACAGAAGCTTCTGTAAAACTGGTAATGTGGAGTCTTGTGCATTTCTTCATGACTTCCATGCTTGTCTTTTACCTTCCTGAGCTCCTAGTAATCTTGCCTGACTTCAGAGAGAAAACACTCCATGTCAGGCAGACATTGAGGCTGCAGAGGTGGGTTATAGGAAGAGCCACCCCTTCAAGCAGTGACACCTACCAGGCCAGGAGTGACAGGACTGGCCTTCTACAAGAGCTTCCCATAGAGGCTACCCAAGGCCCATCTTTTCTTGCAAGCTGGCACCTCTCTCTCCTTGCCATATACACTGAGAGTCTGTCATATTGTCAAGGCCCAGATAACTGTGGCCCTCATGTTTTCTAGCAGGCATGGCTTCTGGGGCTCTCCCATGTCCAGTAGAGAATGGGAAGATCTCCAACAAAGGGGATCATTGAGGGCTGGAAAGGCTGCAAAATATGTATGCCTTGCTGTTATCTTTGCTGTTCATTCTTCTTTAATTTATCCTTGAATTTGCAAAGTCTCTAGTTCAACAGCTGCACCCACATGATGAGGTAGGATTGTCAGAGCAGAGAAAATTCTGCCGCCCCAGGACCTTGCCAGGGACTCCGTGTGAGGCAACTGTCATGTGCTACATGCACAGCAGGACCCACTGTGACAGCTGCTGGCTCTGTCCCCAACCCTGCCAGTAGAAAGCAGGATGATGTCAACTCGATGTCTTCCTGGTCTTCACATGCAAAGCTGCCTGCCTGGCAGCCCCTTTCCCATCCTGCCCCAGACCTGGGGCAGAGGAAGGGAGAGAGAGGAAGAGAAACAAGCAAGTTAGGACCTGACTCCCTGCTAGGAGTGGACATCCCGTCTCCAGATGGCGAAGCTCAAGGGCAAATTTCTTGCTTGGCTCTTTACATAGGCTTTGTTGGCTTTCCGTAAGGGCTTCAGAAATCTTCAACTGCAATTCTATCCCCTGGCTCCCTTGTCCCAGGCAACCCCCCCACCACAACTCTAGCTGCTACCATTGCCATATTCCCTGCCAAGGGACAGGACACTACTTTCGGCATGGCTCTGTTGTGTGTGCCCAGGCCTCCTGCAACTCCCCTTGGTGAGGGCAGAGACAGCCCCACATCTGGGGCACAGGAAGCACCCCTTGTACCCTCAGCCAGGGCAAAGCAGCATGAGAGCAAAAGTCACTCATGCAGATGCCTCCCGACTGATCGCAGTGGCAGGGAGCCACTGGCCGGCCCTTAGACGTCTCAGGAAGGGTCTCTGGCAGGAGTATCCCCGGGTTCGCACTCTAAGCTCCTCCACTGGTTCTCTTGAAGCTTTCCTTACCAGGCTCAAAGGGAAGGACAGGGCGCTGCTGCCCATCTGCTGCTCTCCACATGCCATCAGCATCCTCCACAAGTCACACTGCAGGCCCGTTAGCAGCTGCTACCAGGTGTGACCTAAAAGTACAGTGCATGTTTAATTCCTTTACAAATGTTTTCCAGTAGGAGACACATTGCCTCAAATCCCCTCAAAATCCTCCTCCTTATGTCAAACACCCTTATCCCATCCTTCTTGAAGCTTTCTGACTAGGATTTCCTCTTCTGTTGTGCTGTTGTGGCTGTCTCTGTGTCCTGAATCAGTTCAAAACATTTACCTTTTCTGACCATTTTGCCTTTGGGGAAAAGCCAGAAGATGCATGCTGCCGGATCCGGTGAGTAAGGTAGAGAAGATCATAGTGTGATGTTTGTAGGAGCCTGCTGTCCTTTGGACGGGACTTGCATTCACCCGCATTGTTGATGCTACCCAGAAAGACACTCATAAAAGGCAGCTTCCAGAACAGCTCTGGAAAATAGAAAGAATCATGGGAGGAGTGTTTAGGGGAGAGAGAGTGCAGCAAGGGGTATGTGTGGCAATGTGTCTCCCACTCTAGTAATTTTTTTTTAAATTTAAAAAGACATTATTGGGGCCCAGCGGGATGGCTCAGTGGTCTAAAGCGCCTGCTTGGGAAAGCTTGGGCGGCTTCAGGGACCGAGGTTCGATCCCCGGCACCACATGCTGTGCCAGCCCTGCCCTGGGTGGGGGTGCTGAGTCAGCCATAAAAATGAGTGAATAAACAAAGGTTCTGAAACAAGAAAAATAAATAAATAAATTAAATTAAAAAAAAAATAAAAAGACATTATTTTTTGTTGTTTTCTTTTGTTTTAGGCAGAGTCACTACGTAGTTAGGCTGGCCTTAAATGCGTTTATGTAACCCAAGCTGACCTCAGACTCACAGTGACCCTCTTGCCTCAGCCTCCCAAGTGCTGGAATCATAGGCCTGTGTCCCTATGCCCGCCAGTGTGTTATAACTCCTTTATTTCCGCTCCGTACATTCAGCGTGGTGAGGGCTTGCGGGATCGTCTCACTAGCTTCTCAGCCCCTGATTCTCTGTAAGTCCTCCCCAGTAATCTGTCTCCACATAGCCATTGCTTGACCATGGCCAGAATTCCCCATCAACATCCTATTGCATACTGTTGCTGGAATCAGTACAGGCATCAGAACTACAGGAAAAACTGCTACGATTTTTCCAGACAAGTAGCTTGACCTGGAGAAGGACAATAAATTATAAACAACACCTAATGTACTACACCGATTTGCCTCAGCCTCCTGAGGCATGCTCCACCGTGCCCATCTCCTCAAAAAGAATTCTTAATATAATAAACACTGGGCCGGGCGTGGTGGCGCACGCCTGTAATCCCAGCACTCGGGAGGCTGAGGCAGGAGGATTGATGCAAGTTCGAGACCAGCCTGGGCTACAAAAGTGAGCCCAAGGCCAGCCTGAACTGCATAGTGAGACCTTGCCTCAAAAAGACAAAAAAAAAAAAAAATAAACACACACTAAAAAGTTAATGAAGGGGCCAGCGGCATGTAGCTCAGCGACTCAGTAGTACCTGGCAAGTACAAGGTCCTGAGTTTGACTTACAGTAACAAAAATAAAACAGAAAACATTTAAAATCCTTCTTTAAAAAGCTAATTAGTAAAATAAATAAATAAATAAAATAAAAAGCTAATTATAATGCAGGATTTATTCTATGGTTTTTGATGTGTAGAAGGTAAGAAAAGAGCCACTAAAATATTCTAAAGGACAAATCTTGTTTGAGAAGCAAAATGGAGGTTATAGATGGTTGGCATAGCTAGAATCATAATTTCATTTATTTACTTATTTATTTTTAAATTTTTTTATCTTTTTGAGACAGGGTTTTGCCATGCAATTCAGGCTGGCCTTGAGCTCACTTTTGTAGCCCGGGCTGGTCTCAAACTCCCAATGATTCTCCTGCCTCAGCCTCCTAAGTACTGGGATTACAGGCATGCACCACCACGCCCAGCCTATTTATTTAATTTTTAAACAATTTTTTTCAGCCCTCCCTGAGGGCCAGGCTGGTGTGACATATGGTGCTGGGGATCTATCTGTGGTCCCCTGTGCCTGTCTAAGCTTGCTTAAGCAGGCACTTTAGACTCATGAGCCCTCACTGGCCCCTAAGAATCATAATTTTAAATGTTTGGTAAACTTGTATGTGAAAAAAACTCTTACTAAAAGAAAAATAGTTACCTCCCAAAAAAGGAGGAAAAAAAAGAAATAAAACAGATTAAGAAAAAGGACAATGCATAGAAGTGAAATAGATATAGAAAATATAAAAAAACAATTATTAACAGCTATAAAAATTTTTAGTAATTAAAGTCTCTTAATCAACACCAAAGGTTCTCAGATTGAATGCAAATGGAAAATCTAACCCTGCTTTTGTTCCAGTTGTCTACTGTAGAGTAACAAGCCATGTCAGTGGCTTCCCCAGCAATGGAGCTGTGTGTGCCTGGGATGGCCCGGGCTGCACTCTGCAGTGGCTGGGCTAGGCACTGTGAGGAGATGGCACTCAGAAGCGATGCCTCACACTCTTCCACTACCCCCAACTGTGCTTCAGTACTTGATAGTCTGGCCTGACCTTCCTTGTGACTGCTAGCTTCCGCAAACACAAGCAGAAGTTACAGGGCCTCTTGAAGACTCCTACTGGAACTAAAACAGAATGACTTCCTCTGATTTCTGTTGGTCAAGGCCAAACGTATGGCCATCTCTATTGAAAGATGAGATTTATAGACTCCACCTCCTGGTGGGCAGGGCCACCTCCTGGTTGGAGGGGTCTGCCTCCTGGTGGGTGGGGCCACTTCCTGGTGGATGGGGCCACGTGCTTCTGGAAAGAAGATTTATGGCAGTCATCTTTTTTTTTTTAAAGAAATTTATTTATTTATTTCTTGTTTCAGAACCTTTATTTGTTTATTCGCTCATTTTTATGGCCGGCTCAGCCCACCCTGAGGGCAGGGCTGGTGCAGCATGTGGTGCCGGGGATCAAACTGCGGTCCCTGAAGCCACCCAAGCTTTCCCAAGCAGGCGCTTTAGACCACTGAGCCATCCCACTGGGCCCTATGGCAGTCATCTTTTTGGAGACCTACCTCAAGCAAGCTTTAGAAGAGATCCAGGTAAAACTGAATAAACAAGGAGCTGCGGAGATAGCTCCGTGGCACAAGTGCCTGCCAGGCAAGTGCAAGGTTGTGAGTTTGAACCCTGGTCCCACACACACACACAAAAGTTGAATAATCATGAAAAAACTAAAAGCAGCCAGTACACCTTAGCAAAATGCAAACTGAATTCATGCTTTTGAGGTCTATAACTCAAAACAGCATTAAATGGAATTAATGACTTTTTTTTTTTTTTTTACAACTATACTGATAAGATGTAGTCATCAAGAAAATATAATGGCTGGTGTTTCTGAACACCTACATGGATGATTTTTAATGTGATTGTTGCCCCCATTTCATAGATGAGCAATCTGAAACCTAGAAAGATTGAGTAATTCATCAACATGTTTTGTAAGAGAAAAAAAAAAAAACCAGACAACCAAACACGGAAGCTTAATTCTCTTTAATCATTGAATGGTTGGCTGAGGTGAGTCTGACTGAGGCAGTTGGGCAGAAATAATGAAAAGAATATAAAATCAAAAATTAAAATGCATGAATAAGTTTATAAAACTACAATCACAGTGGGGAATTCTTAAAAAACAATTGCCTTGAAATTCAATAGATCAAATATTTTTAAAACCAGCTAGGCAATCTAAATAACAAAATTAACAAGGTTGTTGTGATCTATCCAGGTGTAATTTGAACATGAAATACTTCTTTTTCTCAAATGCTCACAGAACATATAGGCAGATTGATTAAGTAATGAGCCTCAAAGTAAACCACTATAAATTCTCAAGAGTAGAAACTACAGAGGCAATTTCAACAAATCAATAATAAAAAGACAAATGACCAGAAATAAAAATGGGCAAAGACTAGAAAGGGCCTATTTACAAATGAGGATGTATAAATGGCCAAAAATATATAAAAAGATGTGCAAATTTCACTGGCAAACATGAAGCCTGAAATCAAACCAACAAGATCATGTTTCTCTTCACATGACAAACTGAGAAAAAAAGCCTGGATATTAGTATTTGGGAAGGGGACAGGAAAAGGACTGCTGCAGGGTTAGTCCAACATAAGTTGGCAGGGCCATCGTACAGGGTAATTTGGGACAAGAGGCCACAGCCCCCGCAGCTTCTCTCTCATTGACCATAGCAAAAGGATCTGAACAGAGTACAAAAAGCTTCTGTGAGAGGACTTGGAAGTTAGCAGATGAATTGGTAAAGGGGTTCAAAACTTGAAGAAGCATCCTTCTGGGCTGGGTTTCTTTCATCGCCTAGCACCGATACACCAAAAGGGTGACCCAAATACTAAGCCGTGCAGCAGGCACAAGCCATATGGTAAAAGAACTTCATCTTCTGTACAGAGAACTGGGAAAGGGGACCTCCAGGAGTCTGAGGATGTGCGATCCCTCCCCACCTCCATCCTCCTCTCTCCAGTACTAGGACCAAAGCTAGGAACACTATATCCCACATCTGGGCCTTACATGGTCTTGCTAACTTGCCTAGGCTTGCCTTCTGTTGTAAATCCTCCTGCCTCAGCCTCCCAGATGGCTGGAATTACAGTTGCACATAAGGTTCTTTTTCTTTTTTGATCTTTCCCAAGGGTGAACCACTTGCAAAGCTGCCCTGTGGTGATGAGGTGGTAGTGCAGAAACCTGATAAGAAAAACCATCTTTCTTAAGAGATGAGCCAGGAAAAGACTGAAGAGGGATTCCTCTTGGTTACTGTCTCTGCATTGCTCTGGGTCTACATCTCACAGCACCAGACAAGAGCAGAGGTGGTTAAAATTCTAAAAAAAACTCCAGGTGGTAGCTTGTTATGGTTTATGTCTAGTTGCCCCCCCCCCAAAGCCACATGCAATCATGGGGTGGGGACTTCTATGGATTGAGACGTGACTCATGAGTCACTGGGATCATGTGTTTTAGTACTGATGAGATTATCGGTCTGAGTACTGCTGGCAATTATAGGTGTGGCCTGAGGTGGATAGGCTAAGGCAGAGAGCCTGATGCAATTTAAAGAGAGACAGAGAGACAGACTAGCACTGTTGCTCTGTTACCTGGTTGGTTGGCTGCCTCTGTCACCATATTGTTGCTGTTCTGTAGCCATGAACTGCTGCTCTCTACCATGTGCCTCTCAGCCTTGGATTCAGCCGAGTAAGGACTGAAACCTCCAGTAACTGTGAGCTAAATAAAGCTTTCCTTCTTTCATTTTGGTTGTCGGGTATTTGTCCTAGCAATGAGAGAAAAATAACTAAGACAGAGCTAAAACACTAGTCTGCATTGACCAACTGAAAGACAACATTGTCAGATTGGATCACACATGCACACCACACACACACCACACACACAGAGGATCTAACCATGTGTTGTGCTGTGTACATGAAACTCACTTTAATATCATTACAAAGATAAAATGAGTGATAGAAAAGGACACACCTATAAACATTAAACAGCAGATAGCCAGAATAGCTATCTTAATATCAGAGGACACATCAGAAAAAGGAATATTACCAGAGGCAAAGAGAAATACCACATAATAAAAAGTTAATTTACCAAGAAGATATAAAAACACTAAATGTGTGTGTGTCAAACACCAGAGCTACAACAAGCAGGAAGCAAATGCTGATGAAATTAAGATGAGAAATAGAGAAATCTATGGAAAACAAAAATTAATAAGCATGTAGAAGATCTGGACCAGACAAGGTAGAACACACCTGGAGTCCCACCATTGAGGAAGCTCAGGTAGGAGGACCACTGAGTTTGAGGCCACCCTGGGCTACACAGAGAGTTCAGCCTTAACTACAGAGTGAGACCATGTCTTTTTTTTTTTTTTTTAATGAGAGACCCTCTCTTAAAAAAAATAATAATTCTTTTTATATCATTATCAGTCAATGAGATCTAACTGACACTCTAAGCAACAAAACCACATACACATTCTTTCAAGTGCATGGAACATTTACCAAGATAAACCATGTTCTGGCTTACCGTCCTACTCAGCATTTGTGTGGCTGAAACTCAACGCCAAGCACCCAGCATTCAGAGGAGGAGAGGCTGATCTGGGCTCAGAGATCAGCTGGCTGCCAGGCAGAAGCAGGACAGCCGTGGGCCTGCCAGAGGAGGAGGCACCCAGCCGGTGGCAGGTGGCACCGGCGAGCAGGAGAGGAGGATGCAGGCGCAAGCACTCCCGGCTCACCCAGACCCCGCTCCCAGCAGCACATCCAGCCAGGAATGCGTGACCTGAAGAACCCACGGGGAGCACAGCACTGCCCAGTGATCCAGTCACCTTTCACACAGGAACATCAGAGGGCACACTTTGGAGCCAAACAATCCAAGATCTAAAACACGTTACAGCGAAGCCATTAAAAAAGTCTTTCACAACTTTAAAAGAATAAGAACCTGAAAGAATAAATAAAACCTGAAATGCATAATAATGGCTGAGGAGATTGTACTAATAATTTCCATCAAATTTTTGAAAATAGCAGTTAACATTCAGAATTTTCACCATGGCTAACTGTATGCTGGTGTCTGTGATCTGCGTGACTACATCGAGGACATTAGTGTGGAATACAAAGCACGTGGTTGAACGCCTCTCATCTTGGTCTTCTAAATGTGCACTGTTTCTAATGTCATATCAATGACTATGTTCTCCTTAAAATAAATCTTCAAAAAAGACAAGGGAAAAATTAAGATTTCTTGAAAGCAAGTGTTAACATTCGATTATGCATCCAATCTTGCATAACTGTATCTGTTAATCTGAGCAACAGATTTGATGACAAAAATAGGTAATAGAACAGCCATTGCTAATTAGCTATTCCTGTTTTGAAAATCTGTAACATATGTATTGTTGCATGTTATCCTGTCTCCGTCTTTTTTGTATTTGTTTTTGCTTCTGCTTTTACTCTTCAAATTAGAAAACGAATTAAAAGAATAACAATCACACTAGGAGCCCTACCTGTAGCATAGTAAGTCAAAACCAACAACATGAGGAATTGAACTCACAACCTCAACACTTAGCCAAGCAGGCTCTGTGCCACTGAGCTATATCCCTGGCCCTAAATGTATCTTTTTAAAACTCCAAGTATCTTGAAATTAAGTAACAGACTTCTACATAACCCATAGCTCAAAGAGGAAGTCACCAGGAAAACTTAGAAATATTTTGGACTTAATGAAAATAAAAACACTATATATAAAATGTTCTGGTTACCAGGGACTGAACAGATGGAGGGGGATATCGTGCAGTAAATAGTTTCAGTCCTACAAAATGAAAAAGTTCTAGAGATCTGCTCTAGGTAGTTAACAAGACTGTTTTGTACATTTAAAAATGCATCGATAGCGTATATTTCACCTTATATTTGTTTTGTTATGATAAAAATTCTGAGATGCAGCTGAAACACTACTTAGAGGGAAATTCATAGTGGAAGTGCTTATATCAGGAAAAGAACAGAAAAAGTTGCCAGTGAAATATATTACAATTTTCAGAAATTCAATAAATATTAAACCAAAACCAACAGAAGGGAAGAAACAATAAGAATGTATGTTAGTAAAATCAAGAACAGAAAAATAGAAAATCAAGTCCAAGGCTGGTTCTTTGAAAAGATTAATAACTGCAGTCCATATGTTCATTCCAGTTGTACTCACTTTACAACCTCAAATGTTTTTATTAATAAGAAATGCTGGGCCAGGGAGATAGCTCAGTAGTTTAAAACACCTGCTTAGGCAGGTTCAAGGGACCTTGGTTCCATCTCTGACACCATGTGACATGCCAGCCCTGCCCTCAGGGTTGGCTGAGCTAACCAAGAAAGGAAGGAAGGAAGGAAGGAAAGCAGGGAGGGAGGGAGGGAGGGAGAAAAGGAGGAAGGGAGGGAGGAATGTAGAGAGCAAGGGAGGGAGGGAGGGAGGGAGGGAGGGAAGGAAACCACAAATAAATGAAGTTAGCATTCATCTCAGAGAGTTAGAAAAAAGGAAAGAAACGAATTCAGAAGTAAAAGTAAGTTGAAAACTAGAGGCTGCCTGAATTTCAATCCCAGTTCCCCCACTTAGTTGCGTGCCCTTAGACAAGACATGTAAGTAATTTTGTGGCTGAGTTTCAACATTAAAATGAGATAATAAGTCCTAACATAGAAAGTTGTTATGATGATGAAATTGATGAATGCAATTTAGAACAGAGCTTGTCAGCAAGGAAGCACCTTATAAATGTTTGTTCTTATATTTTCCTTCTGTAGCGACTGTTATTACATCTCTGCCAAGCCATAAAAGAAAACAAATAAATGAAATACAAAGTCATGTCCTGACTAAAATGAGATATTTAAGAGAAAGATAATGAAGCACAGGTTTGGGCCCTAATCCTGAAAATCATGACCTCAACCTCCATAATCCCAAATGGTGAAATCCCAGATCAAAGTCTCTAAAATCTAATATTCTGAAATCTGAAAATCCCAAAAGATCAGCTTCTGCAGGAAAAACAGCTTTGAAATTACTTGGAAGACATACTCAGAGCCAGGTGTGTGGCGCATGCCTGTAATCCCAGCCCTCAGGAGCCTGAGGCGAGAGGAGCACTATACCAATCCAAGGTCAGCCTGGACTACACTGGGTTCAAGGCCATCCTGAACTACATAGCAAGACTCTGTCTCAAAAAAACCCAAGCGAACAAAAAAAAAAATACATCTTTAGATTTTTGAGGAAGATTACATGAGAGAATCATATCAAAACAGAACACGGGCTGCTTCACACCACAAAATCGGCAACAATGACATCACTAGTTTTGCAAGTGGCGACGTTCAGAGAGGGGCTGTGGTACGGCTCAGTGACATAGCACCTGCCTGGCAAGTGCAAGGTCCTTAGTTTGATTCCTGCTACAAATATATATGTGTGTGTGTGTGTGTGTGTGTGTGTGTGTGTGTGTGTGTGTGTGTGTATTCATTTCCAAAGTACTCTTTATTTAGGAACTTCACAAATGCTTCTCTTCTTTGTCAAATGGTTTTGCAACATGTTATTACTTATTTAGGAACCTGAAAGCTGACTCGTGTAAGCATTTCGCAGCAGTATATTAAGCCCTCAAAAGAGGTATTTTGAGGTATCCAGAGGTATTTTGTGTTGTGAATTCTGGGGCCACCAGAAGTGGGGCTCTGGCAAGCTAGGTCACCAACGTCCCCACCACGGGTGGATGCTGCTCCTCTGACTTACCACACAGTTACTAGGCGCCATGTTTCATTCTGCAAAATTCTGTCTACATCTCTGACTTTACATCTGGCCAGATGCTCAGACTAGTCGGCTCTGATGACAAGCAGGACTTAAGTGTACAGCCTTGACAGCCCCAGCATCTTCCAAGGCTTTCGCTTCCACTTTTTGATTAAATTAATTGTATGTTACCATTTTAATTGCTTTTGAAGGTGTCCTTAATCAACCCTGGCTGTGATATATTTGTCCCTCTCTCGTGCATTCTTCAAAATTCTTCAGTTTTCCTATCCTGGGATAAGAGCCTGACACACCAAGGACTTCCCTACAGGATATACTTTGATCCATGTCAAAGTCAAGGTAATCATGGAAGGTTCATCCTGAAGTTGCCTAAAGCTTTCCCTGCTCTTTTTGGTATTTCAGTGTGTTCACTAAAGTCTTTGTCCTTTTCTTTCCAGTAATGATTCAGATTTTCTGGTGATGACTTTTGTTTGACTACCAAATCATGGAACAGCTAAGCAAGGTTCTTCAGTGATCCTTGAGGGTAATGCAGGATGTTCCAAGAAGGTTCTGGAATGCTGAGAGTACGGGTGTATACTCCTGAGAAATTTCTCCACATCTTCACCAACATTTATTTTCCTTTTTAATTAGTCATTGTAGTGAAAATGAATTTCTTATTATGGCTTGTATGTGTATTTGTTGTTGTTGTTGTTTGTCTTTGTCTTTTTGAGGCAGGGCCTCACCATGCGGCATAAGCTGGCCTTGAATTCACTTTAGAGGTCAGGTTGGCCTTGAATTCACAGGGATCCTCCTGCCTCAGCCTCCCGTGTGCAGGGATCCTAGCCATGTGCCACCACGCCCAGCTCTCATTATGGTTTTGATATGCATTTTCCTGATGTGTCGACCATAGTCTCATGTGTAACTGGCCAGTTTTTAATAGTTTTTGCTTCTTATGAAAATTGGTGACACCTTTTCAGAACATTCCAGAAACATTTTCACAACTCAGGTACATTTCTTGGTTTTATTTATTTTTTTTTTAAATTTATTTATTTATTTTTTTTCTTGTTTCAGAACTTTTGTTTATTCACTCATTTTTATGGCCGGCTCAGCCTGCCCCGAGGGCAGGGCTGGCGCAGCATGTGGTACTGGGGATCGAACCGCGGTTCCTGAAGCTGCCCAAGCTTTCCCAAGCAGGCACTTTAGACCACTGAGCCATCCTGCCGGGCCCCATTTCTCAGTTTTAAAGAAACTGTTTCATTGTGCTCTTTTTTTGAGCACTATGACACCCCGTGCACTACCTACTGAAATTGTGCCTGAGTACAGTACACACCAGCAGTTTGGCTAGGTTTCGAGCTGTGCATTAGGCCTAAGCTCAACAAAGCATGACTTTTTACAAAGCCTTCCCACAGGTAGCAGAGTTCCGACTTGTGCTAAGGCAAGTGTTTTTTCCAACTCCTTTAGCTGGATCTTGCCTTGAATAATCACCATCTGGATCATATCCTCTTCCGCGGTGCTTACATTTCTTTGGAACTCTTCCTTGCCCAGTCCTTCAGGTGTTTGTGGTCAGATGCATTTGGAACTTGCTGGGTTGCTTGCAAAACCTTTCCGTAGAGGAGGAGAACTTGTTGCCTTCTCAGGAGCCGCTCCAGCATCCCTGGGGTAAGTGGGAGTCGGCTGTGTCAGCCCCACGGGGCATCTCTATATGTTCAGAGACACTAACAATCGCATTTTTGAGCAGATACAAGCGCGTAAGTCACAGCCATAAGGAAGTAGGCCAAAAGGATCAAGCTGTAATATCAACTGCCCATGATGAATGCATTCATTATGTATTGCAAACACATAATAAGTAAATAAATAAAATTGACAATGTAGAAAAAAAGATATAAGACGTCACTTGTGGGTGGTAATTGTGTGCACCCAGCTTTATAACCGCAGACACCTGAAATGTCCTGAAAATGTAAACCTTTGGATGAAATGCATCAGAGGGGCTGAAATGCAGGAGGGGCACTGAAGAGGTCCACCGCAGAGCTGAGAGTTTGAGAAATTTTGTCTTTTACAAAGATGGTGGTACAAAAAAAGACAACACTTTGTACACTGAGAAAGTTCCAGGGCTTTTCAAACACACACAGCGCTTAGCACAATTTCATCTTCAGGATCGTGCACTTTCACAAAGTCAGATTTGCAAAAACTGCAGAAATGATCTGGAAGTCTCTAAAAGCTGTGATGTCATTTGTACTTCCAGTATCGGAAGTGGTCTAGTGAACTGCCAAAAGTCATAAGAAAGAGGGAACATGAAAGCAGTAACTGAAAAGGCCTGCGGACCCACAGGGCCACCAGTGTAAGTCCTCAGGGCCCGAAGGCCAGAAAGCCGGAGCTCTGGGGTGCAAGGCAGCAGAAGAAACCTCTCCCAGCTCCCAGGGAGGGACCAACTGGCTTTCTGTATTTCCTCTTCGCAAGGAGTGATGGCTCAGGCTTGTACTCCTAGCACTTGGGAGGCTGAGGCAGGGGAGTTTGAGACCAGCCTGGACTGCACAGTGAGTTCAAAACCAGCCCGATCTATACAGAGAGACCCTGTCTCATAAACAAAACAGAAAACTTTGTTTTCTCTGGAGCCTGGCTGATAGGATAGACTGATCTCTTCAGACACCCCCAAAATAATGCTTTCCTAAGTTTCTGGGTACTTGCTCTAGGGGACATGATACACCTGTCTGGCCCAAAACTGAGAGCACACTAATCCCATCTGTGGAATTCTACCCCTCTTGTATAGATTTTTATTTCAATAGGAATTGTGGCTTTCAGAATTTCAACAATCTGATTGTTTTTTTTTTTTTTAATGGATTGGTACAAGATCTCACTACATACCTCAGATTCAGTAGTGATGCTGATGCTTCTGTTTTCAGCCTCCCCACTGCTGGGATGACAGACATGTGCCGCCACACCTGGACCAATCTGAATTTTGGTCTTTCAGGATTCTAAGTTTTTTGGATTCTAGGTGTCAGAATTTTTACTTTTGGAGATTTCAATCTTTGGGGTTATGGTTGGCCATGGTTGTATCTTTCAGGATTATGAGTAGCACCACAAATAGAGACAAGTTTGTTTTGTTTTAGTTTTAGGGTTTTTTTATGTGCAAAAGAGACTTTTTTAATCAAGGGAGAATACAAAACAGAAAAGAAAACATTTAGAAACATACAGAACTTCACCAAACAAAACAATAGGAATTCAACAAAGGCTACTGTATTGCATAATGCTGTCTTCAAATTAGTTGTTCAGGTTACCAGACATAAGCATGCAACATTAGTTCTAAAAAGTTATACACAATTAAAAACAACAAGAAAATAATTATCAAGTGTTCCCTTCTGTAGACTAGCAGAAACCAGCAGGAGAATTAGCCAGGCCTTCCTGTATACATGCACACACCAGCACACTTCTTTCCTCACCCTCCCTCTCCTCCTTCCTCATCTCAGTTTTCTCCTCCCTTTAAACGGTTTCTTTCCCTTTCACAGTATCTATTGTGCCTTTGAAATTTTATTTACTGTTTCAGGTTCTCACACTATGGAGACAATATGATGTTTGCGCAGGTGGGCCTGATTTATTTCACTTATGATATGGTCTCTAGTTGCCCTCATTTACCTATAAAAGCCACAAATTCATCTTTTAATAGCTGATTAATGCTCCACTGTGTAAAAACACCACCTATTCTTTATCCATTCCTCAGGTGATGGGCATTTGGGTTGCTTCCAAGACTTAGCTATGACAAGTTGTGCTGCTATAAACGAGTGATGCAGATATGTATCACTTTGGTACGATGTTTTCAGTTCATTTTGAAAAATACACAGGAGGGGAATAGAAGGGTTAAATGGAACCTCCAATCCCTGCTTTTTTGAGGAATTTCAACACTGATTTCCATAGTGGTTGTCCTCATAGTGGAGAAGGGTTCCTTTTTTCCCACAGTCCCTCTAGGAGTTGTTATCGGTTGATTTCTTAATGATAGCCATTCTTTCTGGGATGAGATAGAATCGTGGTGTTGTTTCAATTTGCATTTCTCAGATAACCAATGATGTTAAATATTTTTCAGATATTTATTTTCCATTTGTATTTCTTCATCTGAGAAGTATATATTCATCTCAAATTACCATTTTTAGATTAGGTCTTTGAATTTTGGGGGCCTGATCTTTTAAAACATTTTTTGTTGTTTTGTAATCAGTATATTGAGATATCCATACATTTTAACAATTGCTTAAGTTCTGATACCCAGAATAAGCATGTAAGTATATGACTTTTTTAAACATACAAGTAAAGCTATTCATAATTTGCTATACTATTACCATTAAATTACAGTTACTTTGGAGCATTAAGTCAAATGGGTTAAAGTAAGCCTGTAACATACCTATGGAACACCTTTTTATATTATACATGCAAATTACCTTTCCACGTAGTCTCTTCATTTTAATTTCAAAGTTACCCAGCTCTGAGGTCACAGCTCAAGTGTTTATCATGGTCCAAACAGAAGGAAAAACAAGGTACTAGGAGTGGCCAACAGTTCTATAGTGAAATAGCACAGCAGAAAGGACTGCAGGCCTAGAAATGCAGGCCCTTGTGACGCCTCTGCATTCTACTGACTCAGCTATGACCTGAAGGTGGCATAAAATGTAAGTTAGCCAGTGATAAAAATGACACCTTTCTGAAGAAGGGGTTTATCATAATGCTGCTTCATAAGGATCTTTTAAAGGTTTTTTTTTTTTATGTGTTCTAGATAGAAGTCCTCTGCCTGAGGGACATTTGGCAATAGCTTTTTCTTTCCTTCCCCCAATTCATGGGGTTTCTTTTTACTCTGTTGGTGATTTCTTTTGACATGTAGAAACTTTTTAAAAAGGTGAGATCCAAGTTATTGATTCTTTGAAGTATTTCCCATGCATTTTAGTTTTTGTTCATGAAGTCTCTACCTATCCCTACATATTTAAGATTTCTACCTACTTACAAAAGAAACCTTGAAGTGAAAAAAAGAGTCTATTCTGTGGATCAAATATACATGAAATATCTCAGAAGTCTTCCCCCGCCCCAGTACCAGGGATTGAACTCAGGACCTTGCACTTGCCAGGCAGGTGCTTATTCTACTGAGCTACATCCCCACCCCTACATATGAAATAGATACACAGAAACTTAAAGGCCACCTCTCCAAGAAGAATAAGGCCACCCAAGGAAAAGAAAGCCCACCTTGCCCACAAGCCCATGCGGAGAGGACATGGTCCTGGCTGCTCAGGCTGCAGGAGGACCCCTGCTGGAGGCACCTATGGGTCGATTGTTTTGTAGTCTCTGTGGTTATCTTCCAGTTTGCAAACTGGAAATAGTGTTTGATCCTGTGTTCACTTTGGCAGCACATATCATAATATTTGATTCAGAGTGATGGCTGGATGAAATTAAAATAAGCCATTTGAGGCACATAGCTAAGTATCTGGTACATAGTAAGCACTTCACCATGACTGGATATTATTGGTCTTACAAATAGTGGGAAACCCACTGGGTCACGCACTGGCGGCTGGCTTGCATTCTGCACCCAGCCCAAGCTCTCAGGCAGTCCTCTGTAGATGTTTCCGTTTCTGAGTGCAAGGAGCGGAGAGAACATGGAAAGCAAATCAAGGCAGGGAGGAAGCTCAGACTCCAGGAGCAGCAGGCCAAGGGTAGGACCCTGAGTTCCCAGCATCCTTCTAGTTCCACCCCATGGACAAAGCTGGTATCGGATAACTAACTCGACCCCTGGAATTGC
Source organism: Myocastor coypus (assembly GCA_004027025.1). Taxonomy (NCBI): domain Eukaryota; kingdom Metazoa; phylum Chordata; class Mammalia; order Rodentia; family Myocastoridae; genus Myocastor; species Myocastor coypus. The sequence continues at coordinate 45,464 of PVJA010014348.1, forward strand.
TGCTCTTAAGATGTAGAGCCCAGGGTCGTTTCATCACTGCTACCTCAAGGCAGCCTAGTGCATCCGGGTGGGGCAGGGGACCCCTGGAATTTCATGGCTGGAGCCAGGGGTGCCAGCCCTCTCCACTGCTCAACCCACTAACATCAAAACCACAAAGTCCTGTGATCCTGGGGAGTGTTTGGAACCCCACTTAACGTGCAATAGTCAAATTCCACTAGCTTAAACATGAATAATAATGTGATCAACTCTGTAGACATCTAGAAACCATTTTTTTTGTTTTTTGTCTTTTTGAGACAGGGTCTCACTATGCAGTTGAGGCTGGTCCTGAGCTCACTTTTGTAGCCCAGGCTGGTCTCGAACTCACACCAATCCTCCTGCCTCAGCCTCCCAAGTGCTGGGATTACAGGTGTGAGCCACCACGCCTGGCATAGAAACCATTTAATCAAATTAACTTCCATATCTAATTTTTTAAAATGTATTTAGGACAGGGTCTACAGGGTCTTACTATCTAGATCAGACTGGTAGTGATCCTCTTGTTTCCAGCCTCCCAAACACTGGGATTACAGGCGCATGCGCCACAACTCCCAGTCACCGGCTCAGGGCATCCCAGGGTCAGAGCCAGCAGGGCACACGAGGGATCGAGCCCCTGGCAGGCACTTTAGTCCCCCGAGCTATCTGACTGTCCCTCACATCTGATCTTTTAAAACCTCCCAGTAAACTAGGGAAAATCATCATCTTCCCTTGATCAAAGTTCTCTTTGCCAACATCACATTTCCTAAAATCACAGCAAGCCCATACTTAATGGTAAATGGTTAGAGCAGCAGTTCCAATACTACCTACCCTGTGGACACCACTGCAGAAGATAGGCAACAGTAAGTTGAAAAAAGATCAGTGGTCACACACCTGTAACCTGTAACCCCGGCACCTGGGAGGCTGAGGCAGGAGGAAGTTTGTTATTATTTAACTCAACATATTCTAAAGTTATTTGGGCCTAGCCCACCTTTTCTCAATAAAACACTAACTGGCATTTTTGTGGGTCATTGTTCAGAACTACAGTTTGGGATATATCACCGCAGCGTATTTTTATACAAGGTAGCTGCTGTGGTAGCTGCTACTGCCTCCATTGGAGGGCTTAGAGGGACAACAAGAAGAGCGTGGAGATCGGCAAAAGAGGTAAAGCTGTCTTCATTTGCAGGCGACGTGCTTGTTCGTGCTGAGAAATCAGGAAAAAACACTGAAAAGCCACAAGAACTGATCAGGGCATTGGCTAAAGAGGCCAGCACGGCGGTGAATATATGGAGATCAATGCCTGTCCCCAACTCCGGCAATAACGCGCGAGGCCGTCGGGGGACTAAAACGAATGTGATTAGCAAAATGCGCAGGGATGTAGGCTGAGATTGGGTGAAGGACGTTTTAAAAAGGCTTAAATCAATGGAGCGCTGTGTCCTGTTCCTGAACAGTATTGTAAAAGTGTCAATCTTCTCTCCCGTCACCTATAAATTTGGTGTGTAGTAATTTCAATCACAGGAATTTTTTTTTTTCTATCTTGAGAAATCAATTCTTGAGAAATCAATTCTGTAGTTCTTCCGGTAGAATAATTGCACAGGACCGAGGAATTTGTGAAGAAAAAGGATATCTGGGTGACTTACTTTACGATGTTAATTTAAACATGAGAAAATGAAACCACGCTACTGGTAGACAAGTGGGCAAACAGAACAAGAGAGGGTTCTCGGGGGCGCTTTGTTGTGATTTGGTTTGTTTTTTGCACTACTGGAACCACATCGCTAGCCCTTTTGTGGTTTTAAAAATTATTATTATTATTATTATTATTACTATTATTATTCTGAGGCTAAAGCAGGGTATCACTAAGTTGCCCAGGCTGGCCTTGAACTTCTAAACCTGCTTCAGCCTCTGGAGTAGCTGAGATTACACGTATATACCACATCTGCTCTCACAAGCATTTTGTTTCATTCTGTTTTTAAGAATAAAAAGGTATAGAAATAAAATAACATGTGAATGTGGTGTCTCTGTAGAAGCTTTAGGAGTTGGAAAGACTAGAAACCCACGCAAGTGAATTAACTTAATGTTAGACCGAGCTGACCAGGCACAGTTGTGCGTTGCCTGTGACCTCAGCAGGAGGAGCGCAAATTCAGTCCTAGCCCAGAGGATTTTCCAACTAAGTGAGACCTTGTCTCAGAAAGAAACAGAGAGGGACAGGGAGAGGGGGAGGGGGAGGGGGAAATAAAAGGAAGGAAGGAGGG
>PVJA010014349.1:0-47221 GCA_004027025.1 Myocastor coypus
CCCTTCCCCCTTTCATGTATTTAGTACAGGTTTTCCAGCATCTCACTGCATAGATTGGACTCCTAGTGATCCTCTTGTTTTCAGCCTCCCAAGTCCTGGGATTATAGGTACTTGTCACTATGCTCAGTCTCAGTCTCTACCTCAGCATGCCCTGGGGTCAGGGCACAGCAGGCAGGGAAATCAAACCTCCTAGCAGGTACTTTAATCCACTGAGCTAACTGGCTGGCCTATAGTTTTCATACCTCTAATACTTGACTTCCCTTTTAGACACCTGTACTTTCCATCAGGGAAGAGAGAGTATCTTTGTGAAACTCTTAATACCAGTAAGCACTCAGTTAGTATTGATTGAATGAATGAAGAGTACCAAGTCACAAGTTTGATCCTACATGCACTCTTACAAGCTGCACACTTTGGAGAAAACTTGATCATTTGAAACCAAAGGAAGAATGAAGACAAAGGAGAGAATTTAGTCTATTTCACTAGATACAGACAATAGAGACGATTTAGCCTTGTTCCCCTAGTCCTCAGAAAATTATGAATTTGAGAAGAGGAGGAGGTTGGTGCTGGGTGGTCATCAGGTAACTTTAGTTACTGTATCTGAAGGCATCTCTCTTCTTACTCATGCCTATGTAGTGTAGCCTGGCCTTGAGCTCACTTTGTAGCCCAGGCTGGTCTCAAACTTACAAAGATGTCCCTGCCTCAGACTCCCGAGTGCTGGGATCACAGACATGTGCCACCACACCCAGCTATATTCTAATAGTTGAAGAACTGTTTAGCAGTTGTCAGATGGACCAACCAATGATGATGGACATCAGTACTAGGGCATTGGTATTTTAGGAGACCTAAACTTTTTTTTCCTCAGATAAAATGAGGTAGTGTACATTTTATCCTCTAGGATCTTCCCTGAAAAGTAATACAGGGGACTGGTTGTTGTTGTTGTTGTTATTATTATTATTATTATTATTATTATTATTATTATTGCATTTTGAAGGCACATGTGGGAGACTTGGCCAGGAATAAATCGTTAGAAGTGCATAGATTTTATGAGAAATGAATAGTTAAAATGCAGGGTGAAAGCACATGAACAATTAAATTGTAGGGTAGAAAGTGCATGGACTCTATGAGAAATAAATAACTGAACTATGGGGCAAAAAAACACATTCTGTAAGAATGAGTGCTTAAACAGCAGAAGTTTAGATTGGTGGAGCATATTGTCTTTGGCCATTGTCCTTCCCCTTTCCCAGAGAAAAACTGCTTTGTCTTGAAACAGCCCTGGCACTCATTTTCTCCTACATTGCTCTCTTCTACTGATATTCCAAGCAGAAGCCAGAGTTCTTGGCCTGGTAGCCTTTTCTTCTCTAGAATCTCCTTAGTGGCACTCCAGGTTTAGCCCCTGTGGGCCTCTTAGCCACTGTACTGAATCTCCACATAATCATTTTCACCCGCTACAATTCCTGAGGTTGCTTTCTGAGACAGGTAGATTAGATCTGTGTTCAAATCTCAAATCTTGTTAGCTGTGTAATCTTGGCTAAGTGACTTCTCTGAGCTCCACTTTCCTTCACAGTCAAGGAGCTTGATTAATCCTTCTAGGGGAATTGTGCGCATTGAATGCAGTAATCCTTCCAAAGTGCTTGCAGGGTTTTTCACCTGGAGGGGTAGCTCTCAGAACCACAGCAGTGTGCTGCAGTTGGTAGTAACAGTAATTATTAGTGAGTGGATTTCTCTGTGGAAATGCACAGAGACTCTGTGAAGTGCATAATGTGAGTTGCATATATTCTTAGAGTTTGTACATAAAATATACATTACTAGCTCTAAACAGGCAAAATATTAAGAATGAACACTTTAATTATGGCTATTGATTACTAAGTCAATACATAGTCTTACTATGGCTAAGAGTACTAAGGATAACTCTAAAGTTTTAAATATTTTAGATTTTTAAATTTTGTACTATGTCTGCACTGAAACATAAAGAGGTAGAGGAAAAATACAGACCTTGACATATAACTTTATTATCATTATCAAAAATTCAGAGTGTGTTCCTTTAGTTTCCAGAAAGAAGATTTCACTGAGTAATTTGTCAAGGTTTTAAGAAGGAAGGCTGCAGTTTGGGATAAGCTTAATTGGTAAGAGGATAATGGAAATTCATATTTAGGTGCTTCAGGTTCTGATGAGTAATTAAAAGCAATGTATGTCTGCCAAAAGCCTTAGCTCACTTACTACTGCTTTCAGCTAGCTTCTCAGAAGTGTTGACAGAGAAAGAAAAGTGAAAGGCTTGAGTCCTGAAAACACAGGCAGTACAGAATTCCTACCTGTCTCCTGTGGGAATCATGTTCAATAAAGTGGAGTCCAGCATCCACCAAGATTGTGTGTGATTTTTCAGCGTTAGTGTTTATGGCTGTGAGTAGAGAACTTCAGTCTTTTGTTTTCTTTTCATCCTCTCTGTTGCTTACTGCAATGATTGTGGTAGGATGTTTTATAGTTTGATTAATGTTTTAGAAACACAGAACTTGGTTTGTCTCTCACAGTGAAAACTGAATATAGTTTAACAATGTATCTATATCTCTCAACTTTCCAAAATTGTTTAGAGACTACCTTCCAAGTTTTTGGATTTCCCAAAACCTAGAATAAAACAACAACAACAACAACAAAAACGACAACAAATTAACCCTGAAGATGGGGGGTGAGTTGGCATTTTATTTTGCCTATAAGAATACTAGAGGGCTGGACAGATAGCTCAGTGAATTAAAGTGCCTACTTAGGCAGACACAGCTGCTGGGGGTCCATCCCCAGTGTGTCTTGCTGGCCCTGCTTCTAGGGTGCGCTGAGAATGACTGTTGAGATTGGATGTGGTGTCGCATGCTTGCAATCCCAGCTTTAGGGAGGCTAAACACAGGCAGATCGCTGCGAGTCCACATCTATGTAGTGAGCCTCTAGAACCCTGTAGACCCTTACAATAAATACAATACAATAAATAAATTGTAGCAATAAATAGAATACATAAATAAAAATACAATAAATAAACATAAAAATTAGAAAATCATCACTGCTTAACAAAAGAGAAAAAGCCAACATTCACTAGATTCATCACTTTTAGCACCCTTCTTCATAGAATAACTATCTTGTTTGAACACATAAGCTCATTTAAATTGAGTAAAGGTAGTTTATGGGGCAAGAAAGTAACATTCTTTTTTTCCCCTCAGTTCAATATGAATTACTGAAAATGTCACTGACCATCAGTTGTCCAAAAGCTAGTTCTGGGAAACACTTATTTGTACATCAAATGGTTGATGATGTCTAACAGACATTAAAAATACCACCATGATTAAAATTACCTTCAAAAGTCTGTGCTATTCAGGAAGTAAAAACTTGTGTGTATGTGCTTTTGAGATCACTAAAAACTGCATTATCTTACTCATTAGATATTTGCTCATGCTTTCCTTATATCAAGAAATAGAAATAGAATACTATTACTTTAGTTCAACTTGTGCTGTTAAAAAGAAAAAGCTTATGGTTTGGACAGCTATGTGGAATCTGTTCTGATAGATAAGAAAGGGGAATTTTGATGCTAGGCAATACTTTGAAAATAATGTCCATATTCTTGAGTTCGTGACATATATTTGAGATTAATGGTAAAGTGACCAGAAGTTAAATGCTCTTGTATTTGGTTTCCTAATATTTTGAAACTTTTGTACTTAACTGATTAAAGACAATTGCATTTTCTCTTGGTTGATATATGTGTCCTTTAAGGTTTGTACCGATAGGTGTGTGCATATATATTTATAACAGTGAAACAATAAGTGGGGGAGGGCCAGTAAAAGTGAGGGGGAGAGGTGTAGAAAATCAATAAGGATTCTGGGTGTGGTGGTACACTCCTGTAATCCCAGCATTCAGGAGGCTGAATTAGAAGGATTGCCATGAATTTGAGGCCAGTCTGAACTACATAATAAGACTCTGTCTCAAAAACAACATGATAAGGGAAGTAGTTGCTATGATTTAGAAGATTAAGAGAGGAGGTCAGGTGGCAAAGAGAAAACCTGCAGTTGTTTTGAAGATAGTTAGGCCAGGTGTCCCCAACAGAAGTTGACTATCCATGGGGATAGTCAATAGGTTTCTGAAGGAACCTTCAGAAATCATGACAAAGGCTGGGGAATTGCTACACTAACTTATCCTTGTTATAGAAAACTGAATTCTCTAAGACTTCTGGTATTTTGCTTTTAAAATCAGAAATAGTATTATGACTTTATTTTTCTTTATTTTAGGAAGTATCATTACAGATATTAATTTGACTGTAGAAAATCTTAAAAATTGAGTGGAAAAGGAAAAAAATACAACATTTTTCTTGCCACGTGTTTCCAAGGTTACTATGTATAAAACAGCCTTTTTTATTATAATTTTTTAAAATGTCATTTTTCAGCATCCTACTTACCTTAGTACTCCATTATTGTGTTACTATAACATATGGCTCTGTACTTTGTGATTTGTAACAACATATATTTATTATGATTCTGGAGGTCAGAAGTCCACAGTGGACCCCCTCAGGATAAAGTATGGTGTCAGCTGGGCTGCATTCCTTCCTGGAGGCTCTGGTGGAGAACATGTTATCTCGGCTTTCCCAGATTCCTGTGAATGCCTGGATTCCTTGGCTCAGTGACTAATCATTTTCAGTGTCAATTGTTTGATTCTGACTCTTTTTCTTCCCTCTTCCCTGCTTAACGATCTTGTGATTACACTGGGCCCACCCAGGATAACCTTTCCTAGGTTACATGATGAGCCGCCTTAATTTCTTCCTTAACACTGACAGGGTCAAAGGGTGTGGCACACACCACACATATACCTAGTTTTTCTTTCTCTTTCTGTTCTTCTGAGTTGTGGGAGGATCCTCCTAAAAATATGTTAAAACGTAAAATGTTTAATGGTTCAGAAGTCATTAAACATAGGTTAGCAATCTCATACAGCTTCTAGAACATAAAATTTCTAATTTTCTACTATATAGTCTAATACTCATGCTTTGGGTTAAGAGAGAATTCCTTCCTTTGAATTGTTTACCAGTTGTAGACTTTTCTTACTTCCTTTTTATCCATGTTATTTTATTTATTTAATTTTTCAGTTATTTAACTAGGTTCTTAGTAAGAAATTTAGAACACTTATGAGGATAAATTCTCATTTGTCAGAGCAAACATGGATCACAGGTAGGCCCAGAGCTGAGGACCAGCATTGATCTTTGCTAAAATCTGTGGGTCCACCTCTTTCTGATCCACCTTGAGCTGCTCTGAATTCTGGTATGTCTCTTTCTCGGTGTCAAAGATCTCACCCTCCTGATGTCTGGGTTTTCGAAGCTGCTGCTTCTTGAAGGTACTTGGGGATTTTCACTTTGCTAATGCCAGTTTTTGTAGAGGTGGCAATGATAAATTTCTAGTGTGTTCTTTGCAAAGGAAAAATGATTAAAGCTAAGAGGCCCAGTCACAAATAGTAAGTCACTGGCCAACTGCTTCAGGAAGACCACTCTCTTGCCTCTATGATGCCCAGTGAGGATGATCAAGATGGTGCAGGGAGTGATGCTAGCTCGAAGTTTCCTGATGTGCTGACTGAATGGTTTCTTGCTGTGGTCAATAGGGTAGTATCTAGGCATTTTTCAAAGCGTAACCTCCATTCTTGTTCTCACTATTTGGTTTTGTGATGGTAGCAAGAACTTTCTCCTTTTTTCTTCTCAACCTATGATTAATCAGCTGTGTACTTTCTCTTGTACAAAGCCTTTCTGGAGTACATAGCAGATTGGGAGTATCTACCAATTCCTCTAACCAGGACAGGATTTCTGCTGCAGTGGGGCTGCCCCTTCTTGAACTTTTTTTGCCTCCTTCACCTTACCCTTTTTACCAGTACCAGTACCACTGTTAGAAGCCTTCTTGGCTTCAGGTTTCTTCTCTTTAGTGTCTGGTGTCTCAGTTTTTTCACCCACCATATTGCAAGATGGGAAAGAGCTCATATATTATTTTAATTCCTTTTTTTCTTTTAATGTATTTTAGCACAGGGACTTCAGGGTCTCACTACACAGATTGAACTCATAGTGATCCTCCTGTTGTCAGCCTCTCAAGCACTGGGATTACAGGCATGTGCCACCACACCCAGTTTCAGTTGCCTTTTCATTGTGTCCCAGGGGAGGGCCTGGCATGGCACGCTGGGGATTGAACTCTGGTCACTGCACCTGCCTAAGTGCAGACTCTTTTAGTCTGCTGAGCTATTTGGTTGGCCCTGTTATTTTAAATTTCTGACTTGAGGTTTTCTGAGTTTTCACTGTCTAAAGTGTAGAAAATCAGGGACTTGGTTTATTGTGATTGAGATTAGCTGTTAAAGAAATAGTATTCACTGGTACTTGTGAAAGCACAGCAAAGAAGATTTTATTCTGCACCACCCTAGTAGGTTTGGGGATGACTGCAATGGCAGCTTGAAGTGGGCAGGTGCTAGAAAATTGGGCATAATTCCACCCACAACAGGAAGTGGGCATCTGTAGACAGGAAGCATTGTGGGAATCAGTCATTGTGAGATAGACAGTTCTTAAGAGGAGACATGAGGGCTTAGGGGGATTTGATGAAACTGTCTTAGTTATTCTTCTCTTGTTGCTGGCACAAATACCCAACATGCAAGCTTAGGGAAGCAAAAGTTTACTTAGCTCACAGTTACTGGAGATTTCATAGTTTAAAGCAGCCTGAATTACATAGCAAGACATCAAGGCACTCGGCCACCATGTCCAGGATGATCCACTCCATACCTCCAAGAGAGGCTACCAGGTAGGGGGGCATGGAGGGCAGGGGAGGCACATGCTGTCAGTTTAATGGTTTGCTCCTCTGTGATCCCACCCCTCAAGCCCCACACTGCCCCATGATTTACATGAGGCTTTGGAGGGACAACTAGATACAAACCATAACATTGTCCTATTGGATTCTTGTTGAAAACAGGCTGAATAATTAGCCTTACCCTGGGGAATGGTGGCAGTGTCTGCATCAGATAAGATGTGCTATCTGTGATCAGATATCAAGGATGAAGGTCTTCTTCACTGACCTAACCTCTTTGCTAAAGCTGGATTTCACAGGAATGTGTGCATTTGGGTCTAGGAGAAGGTTTAGAAAGCTGACTTGAATGTTGGCTAAGGAAGGAGTCTTGTCCTATTCTGAGTAGGGAGGTTATGAGGTATAGCGTGAAGGATCTAGGAAGGAGGGACAGGTATCTTATCTAGGGAAGAACTGCCGAGTGATTCATAGTAGAGAAGACTGCAGCCACATAGAGCACAATGTCCAGGTATTTGCTCTAGAATCCACAACTACAGAATGTAGGGAGAGCCAAGGTGAGCCATTAAGCAGTGAACATCACTCAACTTTTCTTTCCCTAACCCGCTGAACTTGCAGGATCTAGATGGAGAGAGAATCTGCAGTGGTTACATATCCCATAATCATCCACGTGAGTTGCAAAAATCCTGGGAAAACTAAATTGGATTGCTTGAAAAAGCTAGAATTTCATTGTTTTTGTATGGAATGGTTAAATAAAATAAGGCGTTGTGGTTCATTTTACTGAATTATCTATAAGAGTGCAGAGAGTGGGATAAAACTGTAAAAGAGGGAAAAACAAAAGTATGTCATCAATAGTTGAAGTGTTTATTGTAAAGATCAAATATATTTTAATTGCTGTCTATGTCAAGGTTTCACTGAGCTGAGGAGATAGCTCAGCAGTTTAAAGCACCTGCTTAGGCAAGCTTAGGCAACTGCAGGGACCACAGTTCCAACACTGGCACCACATGCTGCGCCAGCCTCACCCCAGTTCAGGCTGAGCTGGATGGATAGGAGGGATGGATATATATTATATGTATATATGTTTTCCCTGTATTTCTTTTTTAAATTCAGTTAATTCCATCACTGTGAGGACAGTATAATACTGGCTTCTGCTTTACCCTAGTACAGCTAACAAGCAACCCTTTTGGAGAGTTGGTTTATAATTGTATCAGCTAGCTTTTGAGAGAGGATTCCCCCCACCCCATTCTTTGTGTAATTTTTGAGTGCCCTCAACTGGATTGCAAACACTTGCTTCTTGGCCCATTTCTTAATGCAAGTCATGGCATAAGTTTTTCCTTCTCTAGAGTTTTTGTGTCTTGGCTGCCTCTCAAAGCTTGAGGTAAGCAAATTTGGCTGTTGTGTGTCTATAAGGGCTTGTCATTCTGATACACATTATGTTCTGTGTTTTTTAAGCCTTTTAAAGTAGCTGAATGTTTTAAATAAGTGAAGGAGCTGCTGTTTGGACTTGCAGACCTCCCCCCACCCCTGGTGGAGGTCCTGACTGACTCCTGTTGGTGCAAAACACCCAGAGTGTCTTAATATATGCACTAGACAGATTGCTTGTAAGAAATGTAGATTGGCAAAATAATTAGTTTTGATTATGTTCTGAGCTAGTGTGGTCATGAAGTAGGAGTGGCCCCTGTGGCTCAGGTGTTTTTCTGTGACACTAGTGTTAAGACATTTACCCAAAAGGGGTGTTAGATGAACAGTCATTTAAAGGTATTTCCTTGGATTTGTGAGATGTTTCTCACTATCTGGAGAACACCCTGGCAAGGTTCATGCTGTGCTTTGTTTTTTGCTCTTTAAAATAAAGAGTTGCCTGGCTAGTGTTTCCTATCCTTTCTCTTTTGTATTTGGTACAGGGTCTCACTACACAATTTGGACTCAGTGATTCTCCTGCTTAAGGCTCCACAATGCTGGGATTTCAGGCATGCTCCACCATGCCCTGTTTCAGTGGTTGGTTCAGTGTGCTGGGGGGCGGGGGGCTGGTGCAGTGTGTGGTGCTGGGGATTGAACCCTGGCAATTCCTGCACTTGCCAAGCAGGTGCTTATACTACTGAGCTGTCTTCCTGATCCTCTCTTATGTCTTACAATTTGATTCTAAGGTTCTTATTAGTAAAATTTCATGTCAATCTTTTGAAATGAGCCAAAGGTGGACTCCGGTGGAATTGCTTTACATGTGTTAATATGTAGAGGTAAGAATGAGTCACAGCAGGGAAGCCAAGAAGGCCTCCAGCAAATGGTCTGCCCTAGTTTTTTTCTAATAACTGTACCCTAGAATATGGACCAGGTTTAGTTGTTGGGAATTTGGGTGGGATGAGGTCCCTACCTGATTTTTTCAACTTTGTTTCCTTTCCCTTAAAGAATTTTTAAAATTAAAAAAAAGAAGAATTTTTAAAATAAATATTTTTATGTTTTACTTTTCTTAAGTCCCCACCCCCCTATTTTGGGCTGACTCAGCCTGCTCTGAGGGCAGGAATGGCATGGTTTAGGTGTCAGAGATTGAACTGTGGTATCCTGCACCTGCCCAAGCTTGCCTAATCAGGTACTTCAGATGAGATAGCTCTACTGCTGAGCTATCTCATCAGCTGCCCTTCCCCAGTTTTAAAATAAATACTTATTGAAAAGATCTGGGCCAGTGCTGTGCTTATCAACTACTTCATTTTTATTTCTTTATGCTGTTGATTTCTTTGTATTATAGTATAATTGGAATTTTGCAGTGGTTTTAAAAGAATTTTAACTACTTTATAATTCAAATTGTAATTTTAACAGTGATTATTATTATTATTTTGTGATTATTATTATTATTATTTTGAATCTCTTCTTAGGTCTAACTTATAAATTAAGCTTTAGCATAGACATGTATATGTAAAAGAGAACAGTATATGAAAGGTACAGGATGACATATGCTTTTAGACATCCACACAGGGCATTGAACTTCCTGTGCATAAGATTTGACTACTGTATATATTTTAGCTTTTATTAAGTTGTATAATACACTTGATCTTTTTGGCCATTATGGTTAGCTGTATCACTCAAAATCTGCCACAAGTTTTAATGTCCTTTGCTTTTAAAAAAAGCTATTAGATGATATGAAATTACAAGTTTCATCATTTTTATTAACAAAGAAAAAAAATTAGTGTAACTAGAGGGTATACTGAAAAGAGCAGATTCATCTAAATTTTTTCTGAGAAAACTGGAGTTACTAAGATTTCTGCAAAATAACTGGTGAAAGATGTTAAAAGAACTTGAACTCTGCTATACATTATAATGTAATGTTTTAAAGAAAAAGCTAAAACAGGACATCATTATGAAAGAAAAAGTTATTAAAAATGGCACATGTCTTTCAGGTCTTAACTCTAATGAACTTCTATTTCCTGTAACTGTAGGCCTGCCACTTGGAACAGCTATTTTTACTGTTTCAGAAAAAATACATGTTCCTCAATATATTCTTCACAGATTAAAAATTTTACCCTTAATTGTAAAATTAATATAAATGAAAACATAAGCTTGATAATTTAGATTTTTCTTCATTCATTAATCAGAAGAAGTTTATTATAGGTAACATGAAGACCTCTAGGTTAAGTATATTTATTCACATTTTTATTAAGAATCCTGTTTGAATTGAATATGCTTAAGTCCTTCATAAACCATTCCATTTAACTGTTTAGGCAATTTCATATTTTAGTAAAAATAATAAATGGCACTGAGTGTGTCAATACTAATGTCTTGAATAACAGCCAGAAGTTTGCATTTTCTGTTCTACCCATGACAGAAATTTTAGTAAGAAGTAGCATGGAATAATAATAAGTACATGCTTATGACTATCATGGGATAATAATAAGTATATACTTACGGCTTTATTGCAAGGTATTATGCCGGGCGTTTTATAATTAAGTCAGCCCTTACAACATCTGCTTTATTACTCCCACTGAGATGAGATAAGAATCAGAGAACTTTGGTGACTCAGCTGGTAAGTGACAGACTAGGGTCAAACCCAGAAATTTCTATTCTAGGACTTGTGTTTTAGCTTCCAAATAATGGGAAAAAGCATAGCCCATATTTCTGTCTGCTATCAAGCAAAAATATGATCTTTATGGTGAATATGCTTCAGTGTTTTTTGGGTCACAGTACTTGCAACTGTACTAAGAAGCTTGGATTCATTAAATATACTCTAAGGTCTTTTTTTAGCTTTAAAAATCTAAACTCTATATAATTTAAAATGAAATATATATTAGTTACCAGTAAAAATTCATTAAATTTTGGGATGCAAATTATATGCTTACAGGAAAAAGAATCAAGTAGAACTTTTATTCAAAAGAACTAGTCCATAAATCAGAAAAAAAAAAAAAATGAGCTAGGACTGTATAACTGTATGCATACTACAATCTCATTTTTGGGTTAAGAAAGAAAAGCATTGGCTCATACTACTAATAACAGTTACTTGGAAGATTGAAGCAGGAGAATCCTGAATTCTAGGCCATCCTCAGCAACTTTCAAGACCTGTCTAAAAGTATAAATTGAAAAGGACTAGAGATATAGCTCAGTGGTATAGTCATTGCCTACCATGGGTAAGGGCCTGAATTCAGTTTCCATTACTGAGGGGCAGAGGAGAGAGAGAGAGTTGGGGGAGGAGATGTATATGCACTAGCACATGCATAAACACAGTTGAATTGGGGACTTATCATGAGCACTGAAATACAAAGGGTCTTTTTCTTTGGCTCATTGTTGATACAATGACTTATTAGTACAGGTATCATTGTAGATAGTGGAAGAAAGTAAAAGAAAAAAATCAAAAAAAGTATCTATCTATTTATCTATCTATTTTAATGTATTTTAGTACAAGGTCTACAGGGCTTACAAGGTCTTGTGTACATTGGACTTGTAGTGATTCTCATGTTTTTAGACTCCCAGACATTGGGATTAGAGGCATGTGCCACCATCTCAGCATGCCCGGGAGCGGGGCTGGTATAACATGTGTATCTGTATTTGCTTTTAACCACTATATATTTTCATTGATGTTGGCTGAATATAGAATTTTAATTTCATTTTGTGACAGTGACCCTATTGTGAGCATTATTGCCGGACATGTAATAGCCACATGTGGTTTGAGTTTAGAGAGGATCATTACTGTTGTGTGTGTGGGTGTCTTCGTCACTTTTCTCCCTGTTGGAATGAATACCCAGCACCCAAAACCTAAATGAATAGTCTTATTTTGGTTCACAATTACAATCCATGATTAGTTGGTTCTAAGGCACGACAGCAGAGTGGACTGGCTTAGGTAGAAGAAAGCTATTCTTGCCATGTAGGGGCTAGGACAGCCAGGAAAAAAAAGGAGCTAGAATAGGAAATATGCCCTTTCAGGCCATGCCCCTGTGATCCTACTCTTTGGAGCATACCCCACCTCTGAGTAGCAAGTCAGCTGTATTGCTCCTATAATTTAATCACTTTTCTATGAGTGCATAAAGCCTATAGAGGACATTCCTCAGGTAACTCATGACAGTGGGCCTTATTCTGAGGGAAGTACAGCATTGATTGAAGATTCACAGTCTCCCCCTACCCCCCCATGAGTTGAATTCACTGGGCAACTGATCCAGGCAAATAATGATTTTTATACTTAAAGATTAGTAGGCAAACATGTTGATTTTTTTCTTTTTTAAACTTCTTAAAATTCTTTAAAATGATCTCTTCTACCTCTGTTATTCTAATAAGTTTTTCAAGGTCTAAAACAAGGAATATCTTTTTCTTTTCTTAGAGCATAGGTAGTTGAATAGATGGTCTACCTCAAAAAATCAGTCTAGAGCCTTCATATTTTCCATTAATTGAGTGTAATCCTGATTTTGGGCTGTTTTAAATTGATCTGTTTGGTTTTATTGAAACTAGTCATAACTAACTTGCTTGTTTCACAGACATAGGCTTAGTGGCCCAGAGTTCAATGAAGAATGATGTAAACTATAAATGGGATCAGGGAGACATACTCAGGATATGCTTTGTTTGGCTCTAATGTAATGTGGTAAATAATACATTAGCAACCTGTGCTAAGTACTATGAGAGTAAAATGTAGTTAGAGGCTAAAATGGGGAAGAGTAGCTAGGGACATGAGGTCTTGAAAAATGAGAGTGATAGTGATGCTTGGATGAAAAAATATGGACTACTTTTCTAAAAATAAATACCCTGGGTATTTTAAGAGATGATTTGATTTCATTTCTATCTAGTATGAAAAAACTGGGACAGTACTGTTTGTGGGACACCTTGCTAGGCAGCCAGCCCTTTAGGATTCCAAGTACAACTCTAGTTGTTGAGAGGTCTGTACAGCTAAAGATAAAACTCTTCTGTGCTGTGAGATACAGCAAAGATACTCCATGTATATGATCTCATGTAGGCCAAAATAGATTCTTCCCAATTTTCATTTTTTTAGACAATTTTTAATCTATAAGTAATCAGCATTTCAAAATTTATGTGAAATTGTCCTGCCATTTGTTACCTCTCACTTCTTAGTTTGCCACATATCTCCCCTCTCCTTTGCTCCCCTCCCCTCCCTTGCTGTCTTCCCCTCCTCCTCATCTCCCTTTTTCTTTGTTCTCATTCTCTTTCTCTTTTTTCTTTCTTTCTTGCTGTTTTGCTCTTTCTCTTTTTCTCTGTATCTCTCTGTCTCTGTCACTCTCCTATCCATTTGTTCCTTTTTTTTTTTTTTTAACCAGATCAAGATTTTTATTGGTAAGATTAGAAAGATTTTTCATTTTTGGTGGGTGAAAAGTACATCCAGCTGAAAACTATCAGCCATTTAGACTCCATGCTCCATTTGAATTGTGTTTCTGGATGCAAATCAAGTATGACAAATGTGAGTTTCATAACTTTCTCTAACGATTCAAAAATGTTTGGGGGCCAAGATACTTCTGAAATCTTTTTTCTCCTTGCGAGGCCCTGTAGAGATTATCAAGGTCAAGAACATGTTGTTAGGTCTCATAGAAATGAAAGAGCTTTTTATCATTTCTTTTTCTTGCTTGAATTTACCCATTAACAGCTTACTTCTTCTTGTTCAAGATGAACATCTCATTGAGTCAGTGTATCTAATTTATGCCATGTTTTTGCTGCCCTAGAAATACTTATTTTATTGGAATTACAGTTTTCAAACAATGTGTGGAATGAGTGTACAGCAGAAAATTGTCAAAGAAGCAGAATGGATGTGAATGGACTGTAGAAAGTAACATAATATTAAAAGGATAATTTCAATGTGTAATAGTCAGGATATCATAGTATTTATTATTATAGTCTTCCAGAGGGGAAACGTTGTTTTTAGGAATTTTTAAGGTTGTTATCTGTGATATTTCAGCTGTAAGTTGAAAAACTTTGCTTTTATAAGAAGTTTAAGCAAGGTTAAGGTAAATGTTAAATTTATAAACAAATCTTGATAATTTACAAAAGAGGTACTTCAGTTAACCAGTTCTTCATTGAGCACTCACGAGATGCTGAGCAAATATTTTATGTTGGGGCTATTACAATTCTGCAAGAATATGAGTGAAAGATTTAACAGGTAGAACCAACATAAATGGAATAGCTGTTCAAATTAGAGATAGCATGAGAGAGAAAAGATTTAGGATGTTAAGTGATATCTAGCTTTAAATGATAAGAGTGGATAATGATGCTCCTTGTTAGAATATAGAAAGGAGAAATAAGTGTTTACTATGAATGGTGAGGTTGTTTGTTTTTCGTTAGTCTTAGTACCTAAGGGTTATCTAGATACAGTTGTATAACAAAGGTTGAATGTGGTTTTATTTGGTTATCCAGAGAGAGGTTGAAGCCGTGGGATATGTGCATCATCAATATCTTTGAAGTCATGGGTAAAGAAGAATGGCCAAGTAAAACATGCCAAATGAAAGGAGCATCATTGAATTTAAGTATGTATCCTGTTTCCACTACCACATTAAGATCATGTTTGTCAAGGTCCCCTACCATCTTTCACATTCCCAGATGGAATTCTTTAATCCCTGTGTTCTGATCTTACCTAACTTCTCAGAGGCACTCATCTTAGTTACCTCTTCTGTCTTAAAAATATAACTTTTCTTAATTTCAATCCACTGTTTTCTTTTACCAGACTTATGGTTTCTTTTCTTGTGCCTGTCATGTAAAACTTAAAAACTTTTAAGAGTCTGTCTAGACTTTCTCTTTTTTGTCTTCAGCCTGACATTAGATTTGTAATTCTAGGAGATGAAACATGATAGAGGTCTAATATATGTATATCCCTAATAGGATGTGGGTTTAAAAGTTGTATGTTCTTTCCATTCAACAAAAATATTGGTAGCTCGATAGAGAGACTTCCGTCAGTCTTCATTGATAGAAAGTCAAGGGAAGATTAGAATGATATTTTTAAGTCTTTTGGCTTGCACTGGGGAAAGAGGGCTGTAGTTTCTACTATCTACCTTGGAGAAGATGAAATCTTCTTTTTATGATTACCAAAACAGAGAAGAGACAAGAGGACAGGAAAAGATCAGAGACACTGATTCTGTAGCAGTTTCTAACACTTCTTGATGTTCTTCAGTTCAAAGCACTCAGCATGCATAAGTGCCATACTTTGGGGTATTGTTTTCTGAGTCCCAATGGTGTAATTGATGAAGAGAGGAGGAAAGCAGAAGATTTTTAGAGAACACTGTAGTCTATTAGAAGGGCTTTGCCTTTTATCCTGAGTGAGTTGGGGAGCCTTTGGAGGATTTTAAGCTGAAAAGACACATAATGTGAGGTACTTGAAAGGGATTGTATTGACTACTGTGTTGTGAGTAGACTTCCAGGAGGTTGAAGTGGAAGGGGAGAGCCAGTTGTAAGGCTTTTGCAAAAGTCAAGACAACAGTTGATAAGACCTTAGTGGTGAGGCTAGAGGTGGTGAGAAATAGTTGGATGCTAGATATATTTTGAAGCTGTTGCTGACAGAATTTCCTGATAAGTTGGATGTGTAGTTTAGAGAAGAGTTAGTTCCAAGGATCGTTCTAGAGTTTTTGGCTTGAATAACTGGGGAGAAAAATAGAGTTGCTGTTAACTAAGAGGAAGGAACTTTCAGGAGATAAGATATGTGATAAGTTGTGGGATAAGTTAGGAGGCTTTCCCCACCCTTTGATTTTTATATGTGGCAAAATACACCTATCATTTACCATATTAATTATTTTTAAGTGTTAATAAAATGGCACTAAATATATTCATAATAATGTGTAACCATTATTGCCATCTGCCTCTGATTCTTTTTATCTTATAAATTAAAGTTCTGTACCTTCAAAGTGCTAGCATTTTTAAAATTTTGAGCTTTTAAAAGATAACTTCTCATATCCTTCCCCTGGCAAACATGATTGTGCTTCATCTGCATATGTTTGACTGCTCTTCTTACTTCATGTAAGTGTAATCATACAGTTATTTATCTTTTTTAGACTAGTTTATTTCACTTAGCATTATGTCCTTAGAGTTGATTCCTGTTGTAACTGGTGGCAGGATTTCCTTCTTAATCCTAAATAATATCCATTCTATTTCTATGCTATATTTTGTGATGAAGATGGGAATTATTTCCATGTTTTAGCTATTTTCATGATTTGCTGTATGATCAAACTCAGGGGAACTCTACCACTGAGCTACATGTCCTCCTCTTTTTTATTTGGAGATAGGGTTTTGCTAAATTGTCTGACCTTGAATTTACACTCTTGCCCCAGCCTCCTAAGTGACTGGGCTTAGTTGTGTGCTACCATTCTTGGCTTTAGCAGAGTTTTATGGTTTTAATTTACAAATCTTTTACTTCCTTAGTCAAATTAACTCCTATACATTTTATTATTTTACATGCTGTTATAAATAGAATTATTTTCATAATTTCCCTTTCAGATTCTTTGCTGTTAGTGTGCAGATATGTAACTGATTTGTGTGTTGACTATGCAGAATTTTCTTGTTGGCCATAATAGGTTTTTGTTTTAATCATGTAGGATTTATATAAGATTATATTGTCTACAAAAGGACAATTTTCCTTTTAATTTGGATACTTTTGGTGACTTATTCTTGGCTAATTGCTCTAGCAATTAAAACTTCTAACTATATGTTGAATAGGAGTGGTGAGTGTGCTTCCTTCCCTTTTCCGTCTTTCACTACTGAGTCACTTTGGCTTTTTTATGTGCAGTTTTTCAGTTAAGATATTTTCTTTGTCTTTCCTTTTATACATTAAAGGTATTGAGTTTTGTTAAATGCTTTTTCTGTATCAGTTGAGTGATGATGTATTTTTTGTCCTTCATTTTGTTAGTGTGATTTATTACATCAATGATTCTTGCATATTTAACTATTCTTGCCTTTCAGGAATAAATCTCGCTTGGTGAAAGCATATACTTTTTAAAAATATGCGTTTGAATTTTGTTGGTGAAGGGGGGATTTTCTGTCAGTGTTCAAAAGGTCATTAATTTTAATTTTCTTTTTGTGTTATTTATCTGGTTTTAACAAGGTAATACTAACTTCAGTGAATGAATTAAGAATGTTCTTTCCTCTTAGGTGCTGGGGAGATAGCTCAGTGGATTAAGGGCTTGCCTGGCAAGCACAAGGTTCTAAGTTTGATCCCTCGAACCACCTCCTATCCCCCCGCTAAAAAAAGGAAGAAGAATATTCTTTCCTCTTTAATTTTTTGGGAAGATTTGAGAGAGAATGATGCTGGTTTCTGTTCAGTGTGATCTTTCAGAAAAAAATGAATTTTGCCAGGCAGTTTTTGACTACAGTTTCAATTTTTTAGTGTTACAGATGTATTTGTATTTTCTGTTTCTTCCTGATTTAGTCTTTTAAAATTTTGTTTTGGTACTGGAAATCAAACTCTTGACCTCACACTTGACAGGCAGTTGCTGTGTCTGCTCAGCTATATCCCCAACTCGTAATTTAGTCTTAATTATTTCTAGGAATTTTTCCATTTCATCCAGGTTATACAATTTGTTGGAGTTATAACTGTCCATTTCATTTCTGTAGAATTAACATTAATATTCCACTCTTGTTTATGATTTTAATATGTCTTTTCTCTTTTCTTAATTGATCTAAAGGTTTGTCAGTATTATCTTCAAAAATCATTTAATTTCATGAATTTTCTTTTTGTTTTGTATTATCTATTTTTTTTCTCTCTTTCTTTCCTTTCCTTTCTTTTTTCCCTTACCCATTCTTTTCCTTTTCTTCTCTCCCTTTTTCTCTAGGCTGGTAGGAATAGCAGAAAGTACATCAAGTTTATGGAAAGGATCACACAATAGTAATGGAAATTTTCGTGCAGATGAGGGGACTATTTGAGAACTTTTGTTGAAGGGGATGAAGGGAATACACTACAGTAAAGGGATTGATTTTTTTTTTTTTGATCAGAGAAGACAGTTCATACATAACGCTAACTTCTAGGTACCCTAACAGCTAGATACGATGACATCAAATTGCCAGAGAAATACACAATTCAGGAAGTTATCCTTAATTTAGGTACAAACTAGAGAACATGCTGCTGATCTAAATTTCAGGGAAGACTGTTAACTTGAATTTAGGGTACATGCCAGAGCACTAAGCAATGTTTGGCATGCTGTTGCTGTTACAGTGACCTGAAAAAGATTCTCCACATTACTGATCTGTGTGGGAGGGAAAAATCCAAATTATGACTTGCTGTTATTCTTTGGTTGAAATTTAAAAGTTTGTACAGAAATTGTAAAATACATGTATGTGTTATTTAGTTAGCTTAACTTTGATACTTTCAAGGTTGGTTCAATGATCAAATTGTTGAATTTAGGCTTGTGATTGTAAGTATAACTTTATAACTAGAAATGAATTATTTATTTATTTTGGTACAGGGTCTTGCTGTACAGCTCAGACTCATAGTTATCCTCCTGTTTTAGCCTCTCCAGAGTTGGGATTACAGACTTATGCCACCATGCTCTGTTTGGGTGGTCAGCTCAGCACGGGCCTGGCACAGCATGTGGTACTGGGGATTGAACCTGGGCCTTTGCACTTGCCAAGCAGGTGCTTAGACTGCAAGGTCATCTCCAAGCCCCAAAGTGGAATGTTTGAAAATTCATGATTCACTAAGTTCTGAGTTCAGTTTATAGGAATTATAAGAATTTAGTAGAGTATATGTACACATTTTGTATGTAAAGTTAGTTATAGGTGCCTTAAAAAGAAAATATAAGGGCTATCCAGATAGCTCAGTGGAATAAAGCACCTGCTTAAGCAGAACACAGTGGTTGGGGTTTAATCCCTGGCAAGCCGTGCCCGCCCCACCCCTGGAGTGCATTGAGACAGTGATTGAGATTGGGTGTGGTGACATAAGCCTATAATTCCAGTGCTTGGGAGACTGAAAACAGGAGAATCACTATAGTCCAATCTATGTAGTAAGACCCTGTAGACCCTTTAGACCTTGTACTAAATACATTAAAAAAGAAAATATAATAGAATATATTATGTTTATAAGTAGAAATTAAAATTATAAGTGGAGTTAAATATTTATTTATTATATTAGGTTTCTTGAGCTTTACCAGAGTTTAAAAATAACCAGAAAAAGAGAAAAACAGAGAAAGCACAGTTCAGTTCAAATAAAATGGAACAAAGTTAAGCTAACTGATTATAATATAGACAGTTACAAGTTTCTGTTTTAGCATCCTATAATTGTGTTCACTGGAATACAATCATCAAAACTGCCTTTAAGTTCGGCCCTTGATATGCAAATTCCATACAAATCATATCTGGCTTCATTAATGTAAACATATTTTTTTTGTTTTTGTTTTTGTTTTTTTTTGTGGGACCAGGGTTCAAACTCACGACCTTGTACTTGCCCAGCCGGCACTTGTGCCTCGGAGCTATCTCCCCAGCCCCAATGTAAACATATTTGCTACAAGTAAACCTTAAATATAAAAGTGAATGACACCAATGAATAGATCAAAATAAAATAGTACCACCACATGACACAGTTGAACAAATACTACATAATACTGTTTCAATAAGAACCACAACTTAATAAATTTCAAAAAAAGGAAGCAGGAGGAATAAAAATCAACCCTTCACAGACTCATAATATTATGTATGCCTGAGGACAGGAGATTGGAGCACCTTTTCTCACAGATCATGCTAGTATTTATGGATCGCCTGAAGAAACTTGCTATGCCAAGTGCTGTTTGATATGCTCATTGTGTTCAGACACCTCAGGAGATGAAAATTTGAAATGGAATCAACTGTTAATTGTAGTCCCTATCAAAAGTAATTGTTAGAATTTAATAAGTTTATAACTAGAATAATGTGATTTCTAAGATTAAAACTTAAAGATGTAAGGAGCAACAAAAGTTTTTATGTTTCTTGTCAATCATTTTGATGAATCTGCCAAAATAAATAGTCCTTTCTGTGTGAGAATACCAAAAATCTCAATAGTGTGTGTATGGCAACTCCCTTATCAAGGCTTCAAAAACCACTCAGTGCGGGGTGGTAGGGAACACCACTCAGTGGCAGTTATGTTTGTGTCTTAAACTCTGACCTCTTTTTAGACACCCAGACTCAGTTGCCAGCCTGTGCCCTTGACATCTGTATATGAGTGTCTCATGGTAAGAATGCCATATACCTCTATACCCAAGCTCTTGCTTTCTTTCCCATTCCGCTACCCCCAAGTTTTGATTCCTTTATTACTGAAATCTCAACTCTTGGTATCACCCTTGGTTCCTTTTCCTTTTATTTCAATCACTAGGAAGGCTCTTCTGTTAGAAACAGATGGCATGTTTAAATTGGTAACCAGAGCAGAACTGATTCATGAAATTCCTATCTACAAAGCTAGAGACAAGGTACCAAGAAACCATCCTTTGTCTCAGAGGAGCAAAGTGAAAGAATTTCTTTTGGACTGCAGAGTCCAGAAACTGGGTGACCCTCCTTTTACGATAAGACTGAATGTTGCTCCAGGCTCGCTGTATGCCCCCATTGACCTCACAAATGGGAAGTTGAAGTAATACATTGATTTTATTTTCATTCACTCTTTTGAACTGATGATTCTATTTTACTGAATCTAACTTGAATCCAGACAGTGTGAATGCCCACTGAAGAAGTCTTAGGGGCCAGCCTCCCTGGTACATAGTGCAGGCAGGAAAGCACTAAAGTATGAGGTAGTCTGGGGACATGCTTAAGATACCTGGCACAAAGGCCAGTAAACTGCACAATGCATGATTTATAGGGTATGCCCTAGGTAGGGTCTCTTCACTCACCTATTTTGTGAAATTTTATTTTGTTTTTGTTCCTTTTCCTATGAAAGTCATTTTGGAACTCTTTTCCTTTATTATTTGTGGCCTTTTGTTGGTGTATATTTAGTAATGATGGCCCTTGCCACATGTTAGGATTTTACTGGGTCCTGAAATGCTTTGCTAGATTGAGCAGGAGTCATAGAATATTAGCTGGTCTTTTAATTGCTATGTTTTTAAAAAGCCAGAAAGCTTAGGAGAGTGAAGTGTATTAGTCCTCTGCTGCTGTGATGATATGCCCAAGAAACTGTCTTAGAGCAGGAAAAGTCTGCTTTGTTCACAGCTTCAGTCTTCAGACAACAGGCACCACAGCTCTTACTTAGCTTAGCAAAGGGACAGAGTCACAGCAAAGGGCATGGCAGAGAACACCTGCTCACTTCCTGACAGAGGTGCAGAGAACAGAGCCAGCACAGGACTGGTGTGTAGGCCTGTGCTGATGGGCTTTCTCTTGCTGCTTCAGTGTCCCGTCATGCCCCCGCCTTCCCTGCTGTATAATGCTGTTCATGTTAGGGCCATGCTCCTTCCTTGCGGCTGCCTCATGGGTGCCCGTTCTCTGGGAATGGCATACTCAGAAACTTGCTTTACTCATTTCCTAGCTATTTTCACTTCAATCAGATTGATAAGGTTAATGTAAGTTGTTAGGAGTTTTATTAAAATGGAAGCTTATCCATATTTAAAGTACAAATAGTTATTAGTCAGCATTTTTGTTGTTGTAGTGTTTTTTTTTTTTTTTTTTCCCCCTTCCAGTAGTAGATTGAACTCAGGGCCTTTACACTGAGCTATATCCCTTATCCATAATTCACGCTGTCTATCTATCAATCGATCGATCGATCGATCGATCGATCTATCTATCTATCTACCTCCCTCCCTCCCTCCCTCCATCCATCCATCCATCCATCCATCCATCTAGAGAGGTGTAAGGTGCTCAGACTTACTTGAATGTGTGAGCCTCCTGCCATAGTCTCCCCAAGTACTGGAATTACGGGTTTGCATTGCTATGGTTGGTTTTAGAACTTGATATTTTACTATGTATTTTGTCTCCTAAGTAATCTTTTGTTTTGAAATTTTATTGTCTCCCATGTCTTATAAGTAGATTGTAAGTCAAAAATACAGTATGAATCATAAAACAAAAATATAATTAAACAATATTCAGAAAATTAATTGAGTATTAATTAAAATTGAATTAAATATTTCAAAACAATATTCCAAAATTCAAATAAAATCGTAAGTCCAACTTAGAGGCCAGAATGTTATGTATCAGATGTATGAATCTGTAATTAATTCAGATTACTGGTATAGTATTTGAATAGGTTTATATTTACAAATATATCAATTAAGAAACAGTTTCCATTGTAGTAAAGAATTACTAATAATGAATCATAAGTTCTGGAATGGCAAATACATGACTAAAACTTCTAACAATTTGGGGATAGGATATTGCACAAAGTTCTAATATGTCATGTACATGGACAGTGTCCATGATGCTTACTGGTGGCCAGGTGTCACCTGTGGGACTGAGCCACTGCTATTTCCTTGATATACACCCTGTAGACCCAGACAGAATCATGAACCATAGGCTGCAGGAGAAATCCATTTGTAGAATATGCTGATGGACATATTCTGCTGCTGTATACAAAAGAATAGTTGAAAGACTGCTGTTGTATACCTCTTTTTCTCCTGTGTTTAATTGTTTGCTCTATTTGGGTTCTTTCCATTCTCCTTCATTTAGTTGTTGTCATTTGATCCCTCTCTAGAATATCTGTTAGTAGTCTGTATAGGGTTGGCTTTGTCATCATGAACTTCTTTTGTTTTTCTTTGTCCTGGAAGTATTTCACTTCACCACTGAACTTGAAAGAGTTTTTCAGGGTATAGCAGTCTGGGCTGGAATTTGTTTCCTGCAAGACTTGAAGTACTCTGCTCCGTGCTCTTCTTAACTTCATGGTTTGTAAAGAGAAATCTGCTGTTATTCTAATGGATTTTCCTTTAAAAGTGATCTGTTTCTTTTCTCTTTTAGTATACTGTTCCTGTGCTAAATTTCTGGGATCTTGATTATTCTATGTCTGGGTGTGGTGTTAATTGGGTTGATGTTATTTGGAGTTTTGTATATTTTGGTTGCCTGAATGTCAAGTTGTTTCCCCATATTTGAGAAGTTTTCTGCTATTACTTCTGCCCATATTCTTCTTATATCATTTGTACTGACTCTTTCTTTCTCATTGATGCCTATTAGTCACATTGTTCATCTTTGCATCATCTTGCAGATGTTGAACTATTTTTTTCTTGCATCCTAAGGTATCTTTTCGTACCTCTTCAATAGCTACAATAATGTCTTTAAGGTTGGAAAATTTATATTCACTTTCATTGAAATGCTTTTGCCAGCTTGTGATTGAGATTTTTAAGTTCCTGTATAGCACTTTGAATCTGCTTCCTACATTTTATTACTTTCCTATATTGCTCATTCAAGGATTCCATCATTTTTCTATTTTCCTTCAATTTTTTTGTCAGTCTTTTCTTTAGAAGCCCTTAGTATTTCTTTTATTATAGATATTTGTTGTTTTTTTTTTTTTTTACCTCAGAAATTATTTCTGATCTGATTACCTCCATACCCTTCTGTAGTTGTTTCTTTACTTCAGATGCTATTATTTCAGAGATTTCAGGTATGTAATTTCCAGTTTCTTCTATGCTATTGTCTCCTGTATTTGTTTTGGGTGGGCTTGGGACCTGAGAGCACATTTTGCTCCTTCTCTTTGTCATTTTGTATAGCCCTGCCTTCTGACCTTTGGTTTAGAGTTTTGGTAGAGTTCTTACCTTAGCACCAGATCTGAGTCTGTGAAATTCTACCTCATCCAGGAGGGTGTGGCTTGGTTCTGGCTCCTGAACTCCACTTTTTCCTTCTGTAGCCCTTGGAGGTGAACGTGCTGTGCCACTCTGGCAAGATGTTCTGCTACTGGATCACTTGTTTCTCAAGTGAACCCTGGTCCTCTCAAATATACCTTTTGTGAATATTTTGTCTCTAGCCTATCTCTATATCTCTAATTTGTTCATGAATATTTCCTTTGAGGACTGTTTTATTCAATGTCAGTGTAAAATTGATATTTACACTAAAACCAAAGAATCATGAATATCTCTTTTTCCACTTCCAGAAAACTATGGGGAAGCTATAAAGCCTTTTCAGGATGGAGTTACAATTCCTTCTACAGAATATTATAAATTATTTCCACAGATTCATCAAATGAACTGTAATGTGGTTATCTTTGTAATTTTTAAAACATATTCCTTTATCTAATCATTTCCTTTCTACTCCTGTTCCCTCACTTTTTTTTTTTTTTTTTTTTTTTTTAACATCACAAGATACTTTTGAGAAAGCTGAATTGATCATGCTGGACATATAGGTAAACAGATTAAACACATGCTTAGGCAGATGAAGGGACTGGGGTTTGTGATCCCTGATGTGCAATGTTGGCCCTGCCTCTAAGGCACACTGAGAGGGCAACTGAGACTGGGTGTGATGGCATGTGCCTCTAATCCCAGTGCTTGGCAGGGTGAGAACTGGAGGATCACTGTGAGTCTGATGTGTATAGTGAGAACCTGTGCTAAATGCAGAAAAAGAAAAAAAAAAAAACTGAAATAGTTAGCTAAGGATCAGTTTTATTTTTACCGTTGCTTCTGCTAACTATAAATATGATGTATTTTCGTATGTTCCAGATAAGTAATTTTGTTGTTGTTGCTGCTGCTGTTATTGTTTAATAGCAACTGTTGCTTCATCATTATGGTGTGATTTACATATTGGAAAAGGAATACTAGACAGATTATCTGTTACTTAGACATGTTGAAAATGAGAATGTTTCTATTTTTCAAAAAAAGACTAGTCCCACATCTTTAAGGGGTTTTAGAGAACTCACATGTATGTTTTCTAGGGTTAAATACTAGCCCAGACTACCCCCCTGTGCTTTTGTTTTTAGTTAACAGAAGCAAGGTACTGCACAGGGTTTCAAGTGTACCCTGTCCCATTTTCCTCTTGCAGGATTTTAAAATTAATGGAAAGGAAGAATACTCAAGTATAAACATAAGAGCTGTAAGATACTTGTCTCCTTCTGCATCTTCTTTCATGTAATAATTTATTGATAGAACTATAGAAAGGCAGAAGGAAATGCATAGAGAGTAGGTGAGCCAACTATTAAATAACAGTGTGCAGATGGGACATTAATAGGCCAAAACATGTTTGTTCAGGAAAATCCTAGACATATGTATTACCAGCTGCTATCTTGCCCTCTAACTGGGTTCATACCTATGCCTTTTGGCCATTCTTAATACTTTAGCAATTTTTGTCAGAATCAGCTTTGGGAAGTAAAAGCTGAACAAATGTTATTGTATTTTATATATTTTAATAGTAGGAAAAGATAGTCTGCTGTCTGTTGGGCCAAAAGACAAAATGTATAGTTGATGCTGTTTTTGGCTGCCCTACAAATGGCTCCCTCTGTTTGGAGAAAAATCCTACAATTTGAAGCCAGGATTACTTTTCATTGCTGAAAAGGAATTGCAGTTCTTTTTTTCTCAATTCCCTTGCAGCCAAGGTCCCAGCTTGGCCAATTGGATGCTCTAGCTTGATGGTCCGGCACACCAGGCCAGAGCAGACTGAGGTCGTTATCTCAGCTGCAATGGAATTTATACAGGTTGGCAAGCAGTCAGTATAAGTGGCACTCCTGAACTAGAAATGGCTGCTGTGCTGTTATGTGGCTCTTCTCATCAATTTTGTGCATCAGAGCCTTTCTGATATATTACTGTTAACCCTGTCTGGTATAAAAGGCAAAGGAGGACACTTATTTAAAAACGCCTGGGATGTTCAAATATTTCATTGCCCTAGTTGTTTGAGAACTCCTTTGATAAAGCAGGAGCTTTGCTTCACATACACATACACTGTCAGGGAGAGAGAAAGAGAGAGACACACAGTGGGAGGAGGAGAGAGGATTAGTTTATGGTATTCAGCCTTTATTGTATTAAGACTCTGAATATGATAGACTTGTGGAATCCCTATAAAATCTTCATCAGTCTGTTGCATACTTTTGTACCATCTATATAGTTATAGTTATAACTTCATGGAACATAGCTTAAAAGCATTTATACATTTGTGAATCTCAGGGAATGAGGTAAAATAAGCACTAAAATATGTATAATAAAATAAAGCTCACATGTTACTTTTAAACTTTGGAGGGAGTAGATTTTTATTGGTGTTTTGCTTTTGGTAAAAGATTTGTAGGTGTTGAAAGAAATCAGTTGCTATTTCATAGGTGATCCGAAGTGGATTTGCGTTATTCAGCTTCTGCTTGTGGTGTTTGACAGTAGCCAGAAAGTACCTCTTCAACAAAGCACACCTTTCAGATTAATTCCAGCTTTTAAAGTGAGAAGATGTTTTGAACTACCACTGTTGCCAGCTCAGCTGGGGATCTGCGATATCCTGCTGTGCCCTCCTTGCCTCTCTCCTCAGTAGTAAGAGTGCAATAAGAACCTGTCTGGCGCATGTGTTGATGTGTGAGGTGAGGTAACATCTAGCTCACTATTGGCTCTTCAGTGCTAGACCATATTAAACATTTGTCTTTGTCAGTGATTAAGGCAGTGTGATTTGAGGATGCACAAGATTACACACAAATCAATTCATTATACTTTGTCTAGGTCTGCATAGACTCATATTCAAAGAGAATTAGTTTATCTGTTAGGATTGACATATATATGTATACATATATACACATATGCACACATGCACACACAAATACACATACATACGTTCATTTATTTTGGCATGAATTTAGGACAGGCAGTACAGGTTGTATAGTCTCTCACTGCATAGATTGGACTCATAGTGATTCTCATGTTTTCAGCCCCCCAAATGCTGAAATTACAGGCTCATGCCACCACACCCACTCTCAATCGTTGTCTCAGCACACCCCAAGGGTGAGGCCAGTGTGGTAGGCTCGGAGATTGAACCCCTGGCTCCCGAGTCTGCATAAGCAAGTGCTTTAATCCACTGCTATCTAGCTAGTGAGTACATTTAGAAGTCTTTGTTCCTTCCAGGAAGGGGAAAAAATCCAACAGCAATCTCAGTATATGTCATATTATGATCTCTTTTGATTGCTGTTATTTGTAGTCCTTTTGATTTGCTATAATGTATCATTAGCCAGCACATCTGATATGATTTGTTGTACTATATCTGACCTTTGAGCAAAGGGGCGGTGAAATAAACCAAACCCTGAATTGTCTTTAATTATACATTGTGAGAAGAATCCTGATTGGTTGTCACAAAAATGAATTTTTTTGTTAGCACATTATTGTAATTGAAGAAAACCTCATAATAGTAATCATGATGATAATAATGCCTATTGGTTATTGAGCACTAAGCTGAACATTTAGTACACATTTCTTTATATACCACTTCAGTAGTCATAAGAGATGACCCTTATGTTCTAGATTAGGGAATAGCTATTGGTGAAGTAGCTTGTCTTGATTGATATAAGGCTGAATTTCAGGCTTGTTTGACCATGTATTTAATCAAAACAATGCACTTAACAATTGGAGAAAGTTTTCTGACATATGATGGGTTCTGGGTTGAACACCTACATCACAAAATAGAGATGAAAATAGTGCCTACTTTCAAGTATTCTAGGACCAATGGAGGAAGAACAGTAAATCAACTTTACTTATCATAGCAATGAATGCTGTGACAGTAGACTAGAAAAGGTGCTAAAGGACTTCAAAAAACATAATTTTAATCAGACTGAAGCTCACAGGAATATTCTTGAAAGAAATGATGATTGAGTTGAGTTTTGAGGGCTGCCTGGAAACTTGCCAGATGAAAACAGGAAAAGGATATGCTTGCAGAGAGTGAGCTTCCTGAATAGCAGGATGGAAGAGAGGATGAAACTGCATAGAAGTCTGTTTGATACAAGGGTCTTGTTTGTAATAGGATGATAAGAATTATCGTCTGTTAAATTTTATGTGTCAAAATCTTGTTTTACGTGTCTTACAGATATTATTTCATGCATTGTTCATAACAAGTATTGGAGATCAGAATGATAATTAGGGCCAGTTCCCAAAGAGACTTGTCTGCTTAAAGAATGTAGACATTATTTGGACAACTGTAAATAGCCATGGAAGGATTTTTATTCATGAAAATGGCTATATGGGTTTTACAAAGACCATAGTATTTTAGAAACTTAATCAGCATTAGGTAAGACCAGAACTAATGGCACCAGCAGACAGTGTGGTTGTCTAGGAGGCTGTGGTAATGTGCTGATCACATGTGCTTAAAAGTTTTAAGACTAGAAAACAACAAGGAGATTGCTAAGGTAAAAGTGAACAAGTACACAGGAATAGGAGGCAAATAAAAGTGGAGGGGCTGAGCACCATCCTAGTAGAGCACAAAGATTGTTCAGCAAAATAACAGAACAGATATTTTTTTTTTTTTTTTTTTTTGGTCTTTTTAGGGAAGGGTCTACAGGGTGTTCAGGGTCTCACCAGTAGATTGGACTTGTAGTGATCCACCTGCTTACAGCCTCAGAAGAGCTGGGGTTACAGGTGCGTGCCACTATGCCCAATCTCTATTGCCATCTCAGCATGATGCCGAGGCAGGGCCAGCACAGCAGGCCTGGGGATCAGACCCCCCCCCCCCAAATCAGGCACTTTAATTTGCTGAGCTATTGGGCCAGCCCTCAGAATTTTTGCTGTTGAGGACTACAAAAATAATAATAATATTTGAGCTAGCTAATTGACTTCTTCTCTCATGCTCACTCTCATGATCTCTCACATTCTTCCCCTCTCCATGTGTCTCAGTGTCTCTGTGTCTCTGACTGTGTGTGTGTGTGTTTTGGCTGCCCATCTCCAATTCCAAAAGTACCAGGAGAGGAAAAAATATACCCTGTTGAGATCTTTCTGGAAATTTTCAGGTGGTAAATTAATTTATAAATCTATGCGGGGAGCAAGCTCTTTAAATGTTTTCGTTCCCAACTCTTCCTAAGTGTATAAAATATAGATGGCTTTGGCAAGAAATGCTAAAAGTATTTTCTCATTTTTATACTCTACTTTTTGTTTAGGAATGTTCCATTCAGATATGATCAAAAGTTTGGTGCAAAATATGTTAGTGTTTTTCTTTTTCCTTCAATTAAATTTGTGTTTTTTTGCTTTTTAGGAAAAAAAAAAATTAGTAGATGGTCTGATGCTGATCATTGTCAAGCCTGATTTGGAGATGTTTATGAAACGCTTGGTGCTATTATAGACACATGCCTGGGAAATTTTTTTTATATATAATTTTCTTACTACGAAAATGAATATTTAAAAGTTAGTTTTCCCATAAACCATTACAAAAATAGGAATTAGATTTTAAAAATAAGAAAGACATTTGTTTTTAGCATAGTTCTCTTTTTATATTTCTTAACAATAATAGCAGTAAGAAAACTATTACCTGATTGGTTTCTATTATGAGAAGATGCCAAAGTTTGAGTAGCTTAGAATATATATGAATCTTTTAAAATCTAATTATCAGATACATGCCCTAACTTCACAAACCTAAGTTTTTGTTCATCTTGAAATACACTTACTCAGAGTCATGAATGCCCCAGATGCAGGGTGCCTGATGCACAGCCACGGAGCCACGTGGGCCCCGTCTGGTTGAGAGCAGCAACACTCTCTCCCATTCAGTCTCAGATGTCTGCCTCTCTGCAAAGCCGTGAGGCCAGTGTCTATAGCTACTAAGCATGAAATCCCCTGCTTCTGTTTGTTTCTTTTGTTGCCACGAGTTAATAGGGACAGAGACAGGAGACAGCCCAGAACAAAGCAGAAATAATGGAGTATTTCACCCCAAAAAGGAATGTGGATTGAGAAATACAAAGAGTAAGGCAAAGACAGACTTAGTGTCCTGAGGCTGTGTGATATATTGGCCAGAAGCCTCAGTACTGGGACAACTCCAGGCCAAAGCCTTCATCTGGGGGTTCAGCACAGCCCAGAGAGCCAAAAGGTTGGACCTGTCTTCTTTAAAAACAAGTTATTGTTTTTCATACAGGGTTTTACAGGAGGACAGGGTTTTTCACCCCAAAAGTAGACTGCGCTTGCAGTGCAGAGAAGTCTTCTGTCAGTCTGTGCCTGGCGGCCAGGGGCACACAGCAACACTTCTTCCTGTTGGTTGTTTTAGTTACCATTTTGAATTTATATTCTTTTTCACCTATTTGCAAGAATTGCTAGTTATTCCAAAATACTGTTACATATTTGATATGGATTTTTCTTATAGATAGAAAGGATTAGTTAACTTGTGTGTTGCTTAGAAAGCATTTCCTTCATGTGTATTTCTGTACTCTCCAGCTTGTTGATGCATTTCCCCTGTCCTCTCCCCTCAGTGCACTTTACTGCTCAAACACATTTTATTTTACTTAGTGTTTATTTACTTTATCGAAGTAAGATATTTGTACATATATTAAGGAAGGAATTTTGAGGTTTATTTTAGTAGATACTGTTTTCTTTATTACCATGTTTAGAATCAGAAATTTTTGTGGCTGGTCTGGATTTCTCTTAGTTGAGAAGCTTTGTGTTTTCAGAGGAAAAAAGGCTTAGATGAAAGAAGAAAACAGAAAGAAAAGCCAAGAGCTCTTTGCTGTCTCCTTGTGTTCCACTCTTGTATTTTACCTCCCTGCTCCCTCATTCAGCAGAGGTACTGTTTCTCACCAATACCCTCTAACTTGGCTGAAGAAAAAATGGCAAGGTCCCCTTTCTTGAGATACAGTGTTTATTAACTGTAAATGTGACCCTGCAAGTAAAGAAACATTGCAGACTTGGATCTTCTCCTTCCTTCACCAGGCATCTTTTTCTTTGATTACATAGGCAGACTTACTTAAAGAACTCTTTACTTCCTCAAAACAGCTCTGGAGTTCAGCATACTTGGTTGGCACCCTCAGCACCTCTGCCACTTAATTGTTCTTTGGTGGTTTTATCTGTGAAGCCCTCTGTACAGAATAGCTCTAAAAGGCTCTTCTGCATATAATACCCTCAGGTGCTAGGAGTTTATCATTCCAGAGGCCCCACAAACAGTTCCAGAGCCATACTGATTAAGTTTTGAATCCTGCTGTGTTTGGACAAGTAAATTAACTTGTTTGATCCTCAGATTCCCTGCCTTAAAATGATTATCATATAGTGTTTTTCTTACTGGGTCATCCTAGGGAATAAATTAATATACACACATCACCTGACTGGTATTAGCTGTCTTTGAGTCTTGTTTTTCACTTAATAGAACAGTGATGGTGAATCTTTTAGAGCTTTCAATGTTACAAACAGCTCACTGTAGCACATGTGCCGTAGATATGCCACCACTGTACTAGAATCACCATTGGTATTGTATCTCCCATAGAACTCAAGTAGCTGATATATTCTGCAATGCATTTGGCATTGTGTTACATTTTGTATGGGCTTTGTTTTCAAAAGATAGATCCATATTTAACTATTAGAGTTGGAATACATTTTGTTCTAAATTGGATCATTTCAGATATTTAAGCACTTTGTGCTTTATTCACTGGACATGTCAGAAAATACTTCTGAAAATTGTCTTTTAAAAACTTCATTGTCAAAATTGATGAGGATCAAAATATACATGTGCTTTTTCCTGATTTTAAAGCAAAACCGCATGAAAAAAGTATATTTAGCTAAGATTGTGAATTTTCTCTTGTTTTCAAGCACCACCTTATAGATGTTTTGTTAATTTAGCATGATCTCTTGAGTAAATGTTCTGGTAGGTCCTGCTCATTTTGCTTGTTTTGGGAAACCATGGGTGTTTGTGTGATGAGACCCATACTTACATGAGGAGGAGACTTGGAATTGTCACTGACTTTGTATCTGTAGGGAAGTCTTAAAGCTGCCTGAAGAAACATTTCCGGGAACTACACAGAGCTTCAAGCAAGTTGAACTCATGCTCAAAATAAAATTTTATATTCCTGATGAAAAACAGAGCATCAGTTAAAACAAATGCCATGTCTGAAAAGGCTGAGAATGCAGTGACAGGGTGGCAGGAAATACTGGCAATGAAGGGGCTGGTGTCAGAGTGGGAGGCTTTTAAACAAGTCTCTCATCTAGAAATATGTATTTGCAGGAGAGGTCTGTTCTGTTTTGGTGCCTGGCCTCTCTTGGAAGCTATAAAATTAAACAGTTTGGACTATTAATAGGACCAAGATTTTTTTTTTTTGAGACGGGGTCTCGCTATGCAGTTGAGGCTGGCCTTGAGCTCACTTTTGTAGCTCAGGCTGGTCTCGAACTCACACCGATTCTCCTGCCTCAGCCTCCCAAGTGCTGGGATTACAGGCGTGCACCACCACGCCCAGCCATAGGACCAAGATTAGGTGGCTATATGTCTTTGGATCTGAGAGCATATTTCTATCAGCTGATAAATATGACATTTGGGGAGGGAGAGTACATGTCACAATATGACCTCCAATGCTGGAAGCATGTGTACACGATACATGTGAAAGAATTCATTATTTTTCTGAAGAAATTGAGGAAGACTTCCCAGGGGAAGGTGGCTTCTAAGCATAAATCTGAGTAGGGATTGGCTAAGTGGTGGGGAAAGGGAAAGACCTTTTATTCCTTGTGTCCACTACCAAGGTGTTGAGAATAGTAAGTTCTCAGATTGTTTGAGGGCCTAGTGACTCAGAAGGTGGAAAATTAGATACATGGTTAATGGCTTGATTTCCACTTCATCGGGTTGATTTATTGAACTGTGTTCACTTGTGAACAGTGTTCTACCAGGACTGCCAAGTGTCTGACATTGTCCCTAATTGGAATGGAGACATTGTAAGATGATATTGTTGCCTTAATGTAGGGTCACTAGGCAGAAATGGAACCTCTTATTTTACCAGTATGATTTTGTCTTTTATTTTTTATTTCTAGTACATAGGACCACCTTCCTTCTTTATATTTGATTAGTAGTATCCCTAACATTCATGCTTTCACATTTTAGCTATTTCATATTTTTGCCAAAGATCACATGGTTCACTGCAAGTGAACAACACAATTATCACTGATGCTTCTAGACTTTGCCTCCTCTTGGATATTGGCATACCACATTGGCAGAAGGTAGTGCATACATTGTTAGGGGAAAACACCCTATATTCTGACATTATAGTAGATATCCTACGTTCTTAAAGGAGCAAGTCATAATTGACCCAATGGGGGAAAAAAAAAAAAACCCAAAAAACTTGAAGTAGTCTAGGCAAAGGAGACTATGACCTTAGTTACCCTATACAGAAGATAATTATAATTCGTACTACTTTCTATTTCCTGCTGAAAGAAAGGCCAACCATTGGTGTGTGTATTGTCTTAGGTTTACCTGGGGTGGGATAGAACAAGTGGAGACTGCCTGCTATGAGCAGGTTGAAGGGGAAATATTCCAGTCTAGGCCGTATGCTGGGCTGCCAGGCTCTTGCTCATTGCAGTTTGCTAGTATAGCCAGGATACCTTAGGAAATTGAGCATTGTGCTGAATAGTTATTTATCCATCTGGTGCTTTTCTTAATAGCATAAAGCATTGAGCCCATGCCTCGTAACATCCTACTGAAGAAAGAAAGTGGCAGATAGTGTTAAACGTTACTGGTTAATCATGGGGAAACTGAAGCACGGATAGGTTTATGGGGCTTGAGCAGTGTTACACAATGCCTTAGTGTCTGGCCTGGGAATGAAGCCCGAGTTTGCCGCTTGCTGTCAGGACTGCCGACAGCATTGTGTTTCACATTGTACAGCAGTGAAAAGGGCTTACTCTTCACAATGCAAGAGCTTCTGTAGGAGACAAACACAATGAACTTTAGTACAGTATAGTCTAGAGGCCAAAATGAGTAATTTTAAGTAAATTGACTATAAGATCTAAAGCTTCATTAAGTTTTAAAAAACAAAAAAGGCAAATGAAAACTTTGTACAATGTTAGGAACTAACTAAAAAAAAAAAAAAAAAAAAAAAAAGAAAAACCATGAATAGTCCTCCCTCATTTGAAGTGGCACACTCTTGGAAGTTTTATTTTGTTGGCTCAAAAGCTTGCACTTTTCCTGTTAACCATTTCAAATCCACATCCAGTGTTCTGTGATCTATTTAATGGATTCTGTCTTGCTCTCCCTGTTGATTTAGCATTTGTTTTCCAAAATGCCTTTATGCCGTAGCTCCAGTTTTGGGGAAGACTTATTTCATTCAGATTTCATGTGGGTTCCTCCAGAACAGATGGAACTATAGAGCCTAGATTTTAGGAAAGCATTAGGGGTATGCAAAGGGGAATTATGAGAATTAACATACTCTGTGTGATTGGAATCATGAGAGAATGATGACATCACTGGAACAAATGTAAAGAGAAAGGTCAAATATCATTTTCTAAATTTTTATGTCAGAAGTGACTTAGGTGAACTGGGATATAAACTTAACAGGTATAGATATTAAAAAGCTTAGTGTCTTAATTACTTTTTCATTGTTGGGACAAACTACGTGACATATACATGTCAAAGGCAAAAAAGTTTATTTTAGCTCACAGTTTGTAGAGGTTTCAGTCTGTAGTCACCTCGTGCCTAGGCAGGCTTTCTTGGCAGAGGAACATGGTAGGTAAGAAACAGTTTGTGATGTAGTACGTAGGAGGCAGCAGCCTTCCTTCTGCTCTCTCTTTATTTCATCTCAGCTGCAAGCCTGTTGGATGGTGCCTGGATCCCTGGATGGGACTTTCCACTGTCTGCAACCAGAACTATATACTAAACTGATCAGTGGGCTGCTCCAGTTATCACACCCTTAATCCAGGATCATGCAGCTGTGGTTCAACCACTCCCAGAAGCCCCACCTATGAGCATAGAGGCTTTGTGAGGACATCTAGATACAAGCAATAACAAATACAAAATCTTTACACTGCATTGTAAAGAGCATGAAGATGAAATTGTGGAACTTTCAGCCAAAATATGTTCCTGATATATGAATAAATTAAGCAGTCATGTAATTTCATTTTGTACTTAAGAGTTATAATAGTTTGGGCCAGGGTAATTAGATCTGTCACTCTTCTCTTCAGGAGATAGTCTAGTAAATTCTGGCAGGGAAGCTGAGTAAGATTGGGGAATCTCAGGACAGGAATAAGGTCCCTTCTCAATTACCCTGGGGATTCGGTGCGGGGATAGCTGAGTAAGAACTATGTGTTACCTGTTTTAGTTGAGTGTGGAAGACCTCTCAAAAATGTGAAGAGTTGTTATCCAGTGGCCATCTTCATGGGGATATGTATGTACCTACATAAATCTGTCTGAGTAAAACTCTTTATAATGAGTCTGGGAGAATTATTTTCAGAAATAACAAATATTTCTGAGAAGGCATAATGGAATTAAATCATGGCCAGTGGAAACTGACCAATATGAATGAATAGGAGGAGTTGATATTCAGACGGCAGATTGAATAATGACTCGTCAGGTTTGAGACGATTGAGAGCAAATGCAGTGGGAATATAGTAGTTCTATAAATATGGATCATAAAATTTTTTGCCTAATGTAGAAGAACTTTGGAGAAACTGAGGAAAAGTGAATTTAGGACAACAAAAGCTCTAATCTACCAAGAAGATAGATCCTATACATCAAAACATCTCTTTTAGGAATTAGGCCTCTGGTATTGATGGGAAGTGAAAAAGGCAAGGTTCCTCTGACTCTGATGCTGTTTTCTTGTAGCATGGGTAGCCAGGAAATATAGATTAAGCTTCCTGGTAATGTTCATATTTTCTTTTCTTAGGTCATATTTATGTGTCATTCAAGCTTGACATTGACTGGTGAAGCAATAAGGGTCAGAGCAGACTGCCCCTAAGGAAGAGGTGGTTGAGCAAAGATTTGAAAATTGATGATGAGCTGGCCAAACTAGGAGATGAAGGACGAGGGAATAGCATAGGAAAGTGCCTCAAGGAATAGATAGCCATAAGAATGAGGGGTAGTAGTAGGTCAGAGACTGCTGGCCAGTCTGGAGTGGGTCCAGGGGGCAGATCAGGGAGAAGTAACTGAAGTGATTGAAGCAGACAAAAATCAGACTTTTTCTTAATAAGCAAACATGGTGGCTGCTATGCACAAAACAGGGCAGGATAAATTTGTAGGGACATGTAGGAGAACATTGATGTTGTCTAGATAATGATAGCCTGGGCAGGAGAGAACCACGGTGGATTTTAAGAGCTGTTTCAGAGATTGTATGGATCAGGCTGTTGATTGGATATCAGAAATAAGACTTGATGTATGAGTGTGACAGCCAGTTATG
The DNA here is from genome assembly GCA_004027025.1 of Myocastor coypus. Lineage (NCBI taxonomy): Eukaryota > Metazoa > Chordata > Mammalia > Rodentia > Myocastoridae > Myocastor > Myocastor coypus. The sequence continues at coordinate 36,316 of PVJA010014349.1, forward strand.
ACTCAGCTTTTAAGTGAGTAAGAAAAATCAACACAAGCCCTTTGTAGGTTTCTTCTGTCATGATTTCCAAATGACCCAGAAGTTAGTGAACTGCCTTTTTTTCCTGGCTTCCCCTTCTCTTTTTCTTTATGAGGCATTTAGGCTTAAATATATCAGGCTCTACAAAGATCACACACAGTTGAGTCTCAATAAACAGGCAAGTAGAAAGATAATTTTGTGAATGGCATCCTATTTCCCAAATTCCTTTGCCTTTTTTTTTTTTTTTTTTTTTTTTTTTTTTTTTTTTTTTTTTTTTTTTTTTTTTTTTTTTTTTTTTTTTTTTTTTTTTTTTTTTTTTCCTTTTCTTTTTTTGTATTTTAAGAAAGGGCTTATAGGGTGTTTTGGGTCTTACTACTAGATCCGCTTGTAATGATTCACCTGCTTACAGCCTGCCAAGAGCTGGAATTACAGGCATGGGCTACCATGCCTAAATGTTGTTGTTGTTTTGGTTTTAGCTTTTGATAGTACTGGGGATAAAACCCAGGGTTTTATGCATGTTAGGTAAATGCTCTATCACTGAGCTATACTCTCAGTTGCCTTATTTTACTTTTGAGACAGGGTCTTTTTAAATTTAGCCACACTGTACTTGAACATGCCATCTTCCTGTAGAGAGTAATATCTTTACTCTTACAGAGTAAACAGGTTTGTACAATGAAGAAGCTATACTTCAGGTGATAGTACCCAAGGTCAGTTGACATGAAGCAGAACTTAACAGAGCTCAAGAGGACTGTGATATGTACATAGATTCATAATTTTGCGTCCTTTATTTTGGCTAGGGGTGATGATGCCCATCTATAATCTCAGCTACTCAGGAGGCTGAAGCAGGGAGATGGCATGTGTAAGTATAGCGTGGCTAAATTTAGAAAGACCCTGTCTCAAAAGTAAAATAAGGCAACTGAGAGTATAGCTCAGTGATAGAGCACTTATCTAACATGCATAAAACCCTGAGTTTTATCCCCAGTACTATCAAAAGCCAAAACCAAAACAACAATAACAACCAAAACAAAAACAACAACAACAACAACAATAAAAAATTCAGCATTAAAAAAAAATTGGAATCAAAGGGTTAGGGGCCATCCAAATAGCTCAGTGGATTAAAGTGCCTACAAGCAAATGCAGGGGCTGAGGGTTTGATCCCCAGGCCTGCTGTGTTGGCCTTGCCCTTGGTGCATGTTAAGAGGGCAATTGAGGCTGGGTGTGGTGGTGCACACCTATAATTCCAGCTCTTGGGAGGCTGTAAACAAGCTGATCACTATGAGTCCAATCTAGTAGTGAAACCCTGAACACTCTGTAGACCCTTCCCTAAAATACAAAATAAGAAAAAAAGCAGAGTTGTAAGTCCTAGAACAAGACTGTTCATATGGCCTGTTTGCTCCACTTTACTGGCCACTCTCAACACTTTACCAGGCAGCACTTGTTTTATCACACTCCTGACTGGATGGAGATGAGAGACTTAGAATTTTTCTAAGTCAATTAGCTGCAGCCCCCAAGACCTCATCTTGGCGTGTTCTTAGGTATGTTTTCTCAGAACAATGATTTTTCCTTACGTAATACAGTACAGTTACTTAACTCAGGAAAATGTAACCTTATACAACACTGTTACCTAATATGCAGTCTATATTCAGCCCTCACTGTTGTCCCAATAATGTCATTGATGACAGTTTTCCATCCTGATCAAGATCTAATCTAGGATACAATAAATTTCGTATTATATCTTTTTCATCTTTAACCTAGAGTAGTCGCTTCTTGCTTTCAATTTTAAGACATTGATATTATAGAAAATAGATCAGTTGTTTTTTGGGCTGTTTCTTCTTACATGGTTTTATTTGGTTTCCTCATGGTATGGCTCATGGTGTGCGTTTTGGTAGGAATACCACATGGTGACGTCATTCTCAGTATGGTGGGTCTGTTCCCAAAGGAAGAGGGGCAGAAATGTAAACATGACTTGTGACTGGAGATGGTAATTTTAATACTTGGTCAAGTTCGTGTCATTCATGTTTCTTCAGTCAAGAATTACTGTTTTGCTCCTTAAAATTCACAGATCACTTATCTCTCAATGTTTATTTTAGTCAGTGAAGTGTTCCTAAGGTATTATCCACTGTCTTATTTAGAATCACGTTTTCCCTTTTTCTTGGCAGTGTTTTAGAGCACTTTGCTGCAAGGGACCACCACCCGCACGACCAGAGTATGATCTGGTGTGCATAGGCCTCACAGGTTCTGGCAAGACAAGTCTACTCTTGAAACTGTGCAGTGAAAGCCCTGAGAATGTCGTGTCAACAACTGGTGAGTACAGTGACAGCTGTCTGTCCCTTCTTCCTCAGCCCTAACTTTTCTAGTTTCCTTTGTTAGTTATGTAACGACTCCTCTCCCTTGTGCTTGTAGTTTAGGGTGTCAGTCAGTGTATTCATTTCAATTTTAAATATTCTATCTCTTTTTCAAAAAAGATTTGGGAGGGCTTAATAGCATTAAATTGCTGTATCCTGTATTCCCTTTATTAATCACTTCAGTGCTACAGAATAAATCAATAAAATATTAATACAGACTAATCCTTAAGTCTGGAGCTTTTTTTTTCCCTCTGGAAAAATGGATTCATGTCAGACCCACTGAGTGCTGTCCTCCCTGGAAGTGTCACTCTAGCCTACTTTTGTTGCTCACATACTAAACAGCATCACTGAAATTGCCTAATTTTCTTCTTCATTTTTCACCTGGACAGTCATCATTGCAGGAGAACATTGTGATCAATGTTTACCATTGTTTATTGACTTCTAAAGGAAAACCATTTTTAGGTCAGTAGTTTTCAGTCAGGGGAGATTTTGTTGTGTGTGTCCCCACAACTGGGAAAGGATGATAGTGGCTTCTAGTGGGTAGAGGCTTCTGCATAATAGTACTAAACATACTACAGTGCACAGATCAATCCCACAGCAAAGAATTATCTGGCCCAAAATGTTGTCAGTGCCAAAGTTTTTTTTTTTTTTTTTTTTTTTTTTTAGGACTGGGGTTTGAACTCATGATCTTGCACTTGCCAGGCAGGCACTTGTGCCACAGAGCAATCTCCCCAGCCCCCTCAGTGCCAAAGTTGACAAAGCCTGTCCCAAGTTTTTGTCACCCCCCAATGGTTCATCCTTTTCTTCTAACTATGACACAAAAAAGAAAAGTATAAATTAGACAATAATGGAACAATAGTTGTAGAAGATGAAAACCACAGTTGCCATGGGAGGAGACCTGATAAGCAGGGCAAGACCTTTTATGGGAAAGTTGAAGTGATTGTTTGTTTAGCCAGATTTTTGAGTACGTGCTATATGCTAGGTCTAATCTTAGAAATGCGGATAAGTGGGCCTGGGGAGATAGCTCAGTAGAATAAGCAGTTGGAGTTCAATCCCCGCTTCTAAAAAGAAAAGAAAAGAAAGGAAAGGAAAAGAAAAGAAAAGAAAGAAATGGGGAAAAGCACTGATCCCAGTGCTCCAGGGGATCAATCTCCTGGCCACCTACACTTTCAGTTCATATCTAGAAATACACAAAAGTGAGGGCAAGGGGGAAGGGCAGGATGCATAGAGAAGTTTTCTGCACTGGTTCTAAAGTTACTTGAAAAGACAGAAGACATAGAGAACAGAAGAGTGGGGTAGGACGAGAGAGAGGATTATAGGTTAGACGGGGAGCTTAGATGAGGTGGAAAGATGTGGAACAGAAAATCTCTTGGAAACTACATTTCTGCATAACTGCATTGTATATTCAGTAGAGTGCCAGGAGCCACGCATAAGAAAGGGATAATGGCTGAATCTTGGCAAACTCTTTATTGTGTTTCCAGAAATATGAGCTTTCTTAGAGACAATATAGAGCCATAAAGGAATTTTAAGCAGAAACCATTCCTGGGTATTCATTTGAGAAGGTCAAGCTGGCCATGATACAGAAGCTGAATTAGAGTTAAATGGTTCAACCCCAGGCATGAAGGTCTTTGTGCAGGCAGTAATGGAGAGAGTGGAGAGGAGGAAGTGGGTGTGATTCATCATGTGATGGCTGGAATTGGGAGAACTTGATAAGCAGTTGGGTTGGAAGGCAAAAGACAAAGAAGCCAAGGATTACACCATTGTTGGTTTAGGTGATGGTGGATAATGAAGTCATTCACCAGGATTTCCTAACAAGTAGGAAAAATATTGATCAGGAGTATTGTATTAGTTCAGTGCAGGTTTTGCCACAACCACTGAAAAATTGTGTAAGATCTGAGAACTTTCCTGAGTAAATTCTGTGTAATGCCGTCCCTGTCTAACTTTTCTCTCAGACAACTGAATTCGCTCTGTTTTTTCCTCACTGGACCTGGTTCATATTTCTACCACTGAATGTCTGTCAGATTTTTTTTGTTTGTTTGTTTGGGTTTTGTTTTGTTTTTTGCATGTCTATTTCCCACTCCTAGCTTGTAAGCACTTGAGGACAAGCAGAATCTTTTACTTAACATTTTATACCTATAGCATGACACACATTTGAGCACATGTAAATGCAGGTGTTAAATAAATGTGTACATTGATTCTACACAGTGCTTTTATATAAAACATCCCCTGTAAACCTTACAAAAGCCTTATCACGTAAAAATCTTTTTTTCATACTCTGTTTTCAAGTCACCTGAAGATCAAAGATATAGTAATATAGCCATTGTTATGCAGCTAGTAAGAAAAGTAGATGTCAAATTAAGTCTCCAAATGAAATAGAGTACTAATACTTAGCATTTCTTTATTTTATTTTATTTTCTTGTTTCAGAACTTTTGTTTGTTTATTTATTTTTATGGCTGGCTCAGCCTTCCCTGAGGGCAGGGCTGGCGCAGCATGTGGTGGCAGGGATTGAACCACAGTTCCTCCAGGCGCCCAAGCTTTCCTAAGCAGGTGCTTTAGACCACTGAGCCATCCTGCCAGGCCCCAGCATTTCTAATGTTTGTATGTAATCAGGTTTTTCTCTAAAATTGTTGATAACTTTTGAGTGATGTGCTATGAAGCTATAAAACATTAGAACAACAGTAAATTATTAGCTTAATAATTCTTGTCAGGCAAAGTACCTCCAAAAATATGTGTAAGACTGACAAAAAATATGCTTTTCTTCAGTTACTGTTATCAGTTATCTGTCAGGACTATGGGTAGAACAGTTTGAATTATAGTATAAAAATTATCTGTAAATAATTGTATTTTTAATTTTTTTTTTTTTTTTTTTTTTTTTTTTTTTTTTTTTTTTTTTTTTTTTTTTTTTTGTATTTTAGGGAAGGGTCTACAGGGTGTTCAGGGTCTCACTACTAGATTGGACTTGTAGTGATCCGCCTGTTTACATCCTCTTAAGAGCTTGGATTACAGGCGTGGGTCACTATGCCCAGTCTCAGTTGCCCTCTTAGCACACCCCAGGAGCACTGGAGGCCTGGGGATCCAGCTCCCAGCCCCTTTGCCTGACTAGAGGTGCTTTAATTTGCTGAGCTATTTGTAAATAATTTTATGATGCATTTATAAATTGTAATTTTATTATTACTATTATTATTATTATTATTATTATTATTATTATTATTATTATTATTTGTCTTTTTGAGACAGGATCTCGCTATGCAGTTCAGGCTGGCCTTGAGCTCACTTTTGTAGCCCAGGCTGGTCTTGAACTCACACCGATCCTCCTGCCTCAGCCTCCCGAGTGCTGGGATTACAGGTGTGCACCACCATGCCTAGCTAATTATTTTATTAAACTTTAAATTTTTTTCCTTTACTGAAACCACCTATGACATTGAGTGTCAGTTGATTTTTCTGATGAAATAGATACTATATTTGCTGTTCAGATATCAGACTTCTGTGAGTTACAGTTATCTGGAATGTGGCACAGTGTCTTCTGCTTGGAAGTCTCCCTGCCACCATGAGATTTATATTGTGTTCACAAGTTAAGTTTTCTCATGATAGAACAGTTCACATTCAATGTTTATGCCAGAACTATAGCAGAATAGAATATGTGCTATATTCGTTGGAATAAATATGAAAATTAAAAATGAGCATTGCTAACTTGGGTGCTAAAAAAGGCTGCTTAGCAAATGTTACCTTGGAGTAAGAATGAGAAGAACTACAGTCAAATACATAAGCCTTAGAAATGATGAATGGGTGGCAGCAATATTATCCTTAATGACCAAGTTTTAGCAGATTATTGGGGATATTATCTAATATGAGAAAAGAAGGGATAGTGATTAAGAAAAGAGATTCAGGGCTGGGGATATAACTCAGTGGCACAGTGCCTTCCTGGCAAGTGTGAGATCCTGAGTTCAGTTCCTTCTGACCTCTACATTATCATTTTCACAACTTGGCTTTTGGCTAAGATTGCATATAGACTTTTCTTTCTAGAAAATAGTCCCAAGATACAGAGGGAGGGAGGAAAAGGATGAGGGAGGAAGGAAGGATAAAAGAAGAGAGAGACAATTAAGGGGAAGGGGGAGAGCAAGAGAGAGAATGCTAGAGGGGTGTGTGTGTGTGTGTGTGTGTTAAGGGATTTGTGTTCCTATAAAGAAAAGTTCCATTAGCATCTTTGTAGACTAAGGTACAATGGTGATTGGAAAGAAGGCAAGAAGATGCCCAGGAGAGGACAGTAAATGCAAGAGTGAACAAGGACTTCTAATTCTGGTCAAAGCATACTAACAGGAACTTGTTTGACTTCCTACCTGAAAGAACCAAAGCAAATTTTGAAAAACACAAAATGTGTTTGCAAAAGTGAATGCCAAGCATCAAAGGTCAGTCATTTGTGAGAAATGAGCAACAAATGCTGGAGCTTACTGCCTTTGGTCCCGAGGCTGCGGCACAATTCCAGAATGAGCTGAGGTGCAGGTGAGGAAACTTCCTGCAGTAGGAAATAGAGCTGAGAATCAAGGATACAAAAGCAGCTAGAGTTCATAGGACACAGCACCAGAGAAAACTGCTGTGCAGAGAGAGAAACAGATCTTCAGGAATCTCCTACAGCGTGGACAGTACATGAATATGAAGAAATGACCCAGGACCAGTGAATGAAACATCTGAAAAGACTGGGGAAAATAGTGCATGGTCTTCATGCAGGCTGGATAACTCACCAAATGGATTAGGAAAAAAAAAAATCATAATCCATGAAAAATCAAAGTACTTACAAAGGTTTTGACTAAAGAGTCTATCCTGAGCTGAGAGGTGCTTTGAGTACTCACCTATGGTATCATTTATAAAGTTTTTAAGGCTATGATTGTTTCCTGTTAAGGTTATCATATTTTTTAGGATAATTTTTATTTATTTTAATAAGAAATAACAATATGATAGTTTCAAAACACGGTAGTAGTACATTCGCAATAACTGACACATTGCATATTGTTGTCCTCATAGTAGTTATACAGAGCACAGGATGTGGATGTGATAAATTTTCTACTTGATATTGGTAAGGAAAGAAAAAAAGAAAAAATTTCTTTTCTTTGAACCAAGAGAATGTAGTTGTACACATAGTCCAATGTTTCATAATTGCAGTTGGCTACTGGTGAAACTGGCAATGTTGGAGGCTGTTGATTTGAGCCTCTTACAGCTCACCATACTAAACTAGCTCTGCATTTTATGCCACATAATTATGCTTTTCCACTGGGTGATCAAGGGCAAGTTAAAGCAAGACATGTATAACAAAACATTCATCTTTTGTATCTTCCAAGGTCAAATCCTGTCAGGATTAACGTTGGAATCATGTACAGTGCTTTGTAGAACTGTTGTTACTGTCAGCCATCGGGATGAGTCATGGCCATTGCTTGCCCAGTTTGCTTTCTGTGAAAACCTGAGAGAATATTTTTTCTCTAGGTGACTCTCCTTAGACACACTATACTTCATTTATCCCTTTCCTCTGAGGTCCCATAATCTCCTTGACCAGAAAATTTGGGATACCACTGAGTTATGGGATATTGCAGCATAGGTTCTCTTTTGTCCTGAGTCTTCACAGACCTTGAAGGGCCAGAGCCAAAATGTTGGCTATCTTCGTAGCCCTTCTTTTTCTCCAATTTTTCATCTGTTAACTTACATTCTCAACCCTCCAGCAGAGAAGCTTCATGATACTATTACCCTATAACATAGGTAATTGATTTTAACCTCACTGTCTTTCTGAATATCAAACATGTTAGACTTAGCTTGAAATTGGTATTTTCCATCAATCATCGATATTCTAATAAATCTCTATAGAATATGATAAAAGCAGTTACACATTTTTAAACAGACATTTAGAAATCCAAGGATGTACAAAATTATAGCCTGTCAAGCCATCTCTTACTTGGAATCAGCACCCTTTTTTTGTTAGTCAACCATTTACCTCAGAGAGTGTATAGCAGTAACTGAGTTTACATTAGCAGCAGTACACATCTAAAAGACCAGAATGACAGGCATTCCAAGCATATTTTTAGCATTGCACATTGGCATAATTAATGTGAAAAATCTTTTGAAGGTTCTTAGGATCAATATCTGACTCATCTTGTGTACATAAGTGCATGGTTTTGTTCCTGCTATGTTTCCTCTCTTTTCTGCTTCCAGTTACTTCATTGTTTAATCCTTAAGCCTTTGATTGCCATTCAGCTGTGTTATGCCCTTCTATTTTTATTTCTTCTTTAGAGTTTTTACACTAGGGAGACTATACAATATTTACACATGTAAGTCTGGTTTATTTCACTTATGAGTATATGTTCAATGTACATCCATTTATATATAAAGTCTTCCAGTTTATCACTTTTTATAGCTGAGTAATATTCCATTGTATAAAAATACCAGATCTTTTTCAACCATTCTTCAAAAGATGGGTGTTTTGCTTGTTTCCAAGATTTGGCTATTATAAATTGGGCTACTATAAACATAGGTGCACAGATATTGCTATGGTATGATGTCTTCAGTTCTTCTAGAAAAATTCCCAGTAGGGCGATAGCTGGATTGAATGGAGTTTCTTTATTTTTTATTTTATTTTTAAAATTTTTTAAAATTTTATTTTTTTAATATTTGATTTTTTTTTAATTTAACAATGGTTATATTACATATTTTCATCATCAGATCAGTTTAGATTAATAGATATAGGTATATAAGATTGATCAAACAATTAAACATTAACACATTGAATCAACATTACTTTTTTTTTCTTTTCCCCTTTCTTTTTTTAAAAATTGACATATTGCATATTGTATTCACTATAGTTCTACAGAGTACAGTGTGTGGGCATGACCCACCTCCCTAATGATGCTGCTAAGAAGAAAAAACAAAAAGGAAGAAAGGAAAAGAAAATTCTTTGGACTAAGAGGAAGCAGATGCATACACAGTCAAATGTTCTGCAATTGCAGTGGGCCACCAGTGAAGCTTGTAATGTTGGAGGCTATTGAATCTAAGCCTGCTAAAGCTCATCTCACCAATCTAGCTCTGCGTTTCATGCATTGTAATTAAGATTTTTTTTTTTTTCTTGCTGGGTGATCAAGGGCAAGTCGAAGCAAGACCTGTATAACAAAATATTAATTTTTTTGTATCTTCCAGGGTCAAATCCCCTTAGTTTTAAATTTGGGACCATATGCAGTACTTTGTAGAACTGTTGTTAGCGTCAGCCTTCGGGACGAGTCATGGCTATTGCTTGGCCAGTTTGCTTTCTGTGAAAGCCTGAGAGAATGTTTCTCTCCTTAGACACACTATAGTTCATTTATCCCTTTCCCCTGAGGTCTGATAATCTCCTTGACCAGGAAATTTGGGACACCTCTGAGTTATAGGATATTACAGCACAGGTTCTCTTATATCCTGAGTCCTTATTGACCTTGAAGGGCTAGGTCCAAAATATTGGCTATCCTCATAGTCCTTCTTTTTCTCCAATTTTTGGTCTGTTAACTTACATTCTTAACCCTCCAGCAGAAAAGCTTTCTGATACTATTACACTATAGCATAGGTACTTGAGCTTATCATCACTGGCTTTCTGAGTATCAAATATCTTTGACTTTGCTTGGAATTGATATTTTCTGGCCATCATTGATATTCTAGTAACATTCCATACAATGTGGTATAAGCAGTTACACAATTTTGACACAGATATTTGGAAATTCAAGGAAATACAAAATTGTAGCCTGTCAAGACTATGGTATTTGGCCCAGTCTCTTATTTTCAAGTACTACTCTTGAGAGAGAGAATGACAGTAAGTGAGTTTACAGTGGGAGCAGTACACATCAAAAAGACAAGAGTGACATGCATTCCAAGCATAGTTTTAGTGTTACATAGTGCTATGTTCAATATGCTGAACCTTTTGAAGGTTCTTGAGACCAATATCTGATTCATCCTGTGTACATAAGTGCATAGTTTTGCTCTTGATATGTTTTCTCCTTTATCTGCTTCCAATGAATGGGATTTCCAGTTCTCGTTTTTTAAGGATCCTCCACACCATTTTTCATAACGGTTGCACCAGTCTGCATTCCCACCAGCAGTGGAGAAAGGTTCCTCTTTCCCCACAGCCTCTCCAGCATTTGTTGCTGGCTGATTTCTTTATGGTAACCATTCTTCTGGGGTGTGATGGTATCTAAGTGTTGTTTTAATTTGCATTTCATGGATGGCTAGCGATGTGGAGCATTTCTTCATGTATTTATAGGCTTGCTGAATTTCTTTTTCTGAGAAGTGTATGTTCATCTCAGATGCCCATTTATGGATTGGATCTTTGAATTTTGGGACCCTAATGTCTTTTAGTTCTTTATAAATTCTAGATAGACTTTTGTCTGAATACGTATTAGTAAAAATCTTTTTGAAATTTGTGGGTCATCATTGCACTCTGTTGGTAATTTCTTTTGACGTCCAAAACTTCTTAGCTGGAGGAGGTCCCATTTATTGATGCTTTCAAGGGTTGAACATGCATTTTGATTTTTTTTTTTTT
>PVJA010014350.1:0-47583 GCA_004027025.1 Myocastor coypus
TGGTGAAACTCAAAATCTACCACAGGTACCCTTGTAGTCACCAAATTGAGAGGCTATGTACTGACGAATTTCAAGTGCAAGTTAAAATTTTAAGATACATTTACCTAAATCCATTTGATATTTTCCTATGTATTAAAAATCCTTTTCACTTGGAAGCCACAGTGAATCAAAGAAAGCAGGAAAGTATTATGTCTTTGGTCATGTGTAGAGACATGGCAGTCGCTACCTCTCTCTGTCCCTAGTCCTTCCTACATGTCTTGGGAGCAATGAGAGAGACAGGAAGCTATTGATTGTAATGGTTTATAGTACCAAAGCTGGCTCCTGACTTGTGCTTTTCCTGACATCTAATGGCTGAGTGCTTTTCCACAAGGAGAAAACTTAGATTATAATGAAGGACATAGTTAGACCAGGAGCTTCTTATAGACTGTCCTTTTTGTTCTTGTTTTATGATATATGTTATGATCTTAAATTATGGTGGTAGTTTGGGACATTGATAGATATTAAAAATTCTTAAAAAGTTCATGACCTATTATATTTTTGAGAAGTCTAAATTCTAATGATATTAATAAAGGCTCAAATTGGTGGAACCCAGAAGCCCCATGTATTATTTTCCCCATTCTAAACCTTAGGGTAAACGTCCATAAATATTTGTTGTTGTCGAATTAAGGAACTAGAATTTAATATAGAATAAAGCAAACTTTTAAATTAATAGAAACTTATGAGTTTTGCTACAAAATAATATTGGCTAGTCATTTGAAGAAATGTGAATTAGAAGAGAATGAAGGAAACTCTTTACAAGTGCAACATGAGGATGGTCTTCCTGAGAAAAATACAAAATGCAGAACCTATAGGAGAAGAGCAAAATCAAATGGGTTGACTTTACAAGGAAAGATTTCTGTAAAATGAATGAAGTCATAGTAAAAAAACACATAAAACAATATGCTAGAAAATATTTGCAAAGCATGTAACTCTTTAGGGAAAGACAAAGCATACCACAGAGAAATGTCTAAAGTGACAGGGGCAGCTGGCTAACTCATAGTGGAAACCACAAATGGTCAATTAGATCTTGAAGATGCACAGCCTCCTCAGTAGCAGAAAAAGAAAAGTGAGATCCTATTTCTGTCCATCTGATTGATAAATGTAGAAAAGAATGTGAATTTCAAGTATTGGCCTACTAAGAAAATAAAATACAAAAAACTCAAACAGGCGATAAGTACCGTTGGACAGTGAATTCAAATACAGTCAGACCAAAACCATTGCATTTTACAGCTGTTTTATGGCTCAAAGCAGAGCCAAATGTCCTACAAACTTGTATTCCTATAGAGAAGATTATTAGCACTATTTAGGAATACTCCAGTGTGGAGCACCAGTTGGATGCCTCTCCTTGAATAAACAGCAACTATCTCCATGTTGGCTAAGCCTGGCCCATTTCCGTGCATTCATACTCACAGAGCTCACTAGGACTTTTCCTTATCTCTTAAGCTGGCTTTCAGCAGTATAAATTGGTCCAGCCCGGGTGCTGAAGCCAGGGGACAGAGCAGTATTTCCCAGCTTCTCTAGTTCCCAAATAAACATGTGTGAGCCAGGGCAGGATGGAGAGCTGTGCTCCACACTATCTGCTGGGATCCAGCCTCCACACAGGAGGCTCTGACTTCCCAGGACATAAAAGATTACACATCAAAGCTGAAGCACAGACTCCAAAGCATCAATTGTATCATGCAGATTACTCTTTCTGCATATCCTTCTCCCTGCAGGCTGCAGAGGAGATTTTTAGGCCTCCTACCTAGCCCCACTCGCAACACTCACCTATTTCCTGACATTCTTAGTCACTCATCCTCAAGCCAATCCCTTTTTCATGAATTAATAAAATCCTGATTTGGCCCTGGGTTGAGGCCTTTGTTCTAGTTAGTTGCTATCCTAGCTGAACTTAGGACCTTTTCTTTCTCCACAAATTCAAATAAACCTTAGTGTCTATTTTCACTATAGATTGTATTGGAAGTGGTAGATTGGAATTAACTTGCTAGATTTCCAATAACTTTTTCATCAGATAACAAAGATAAACTTCCTCAACCTTGAGGAGAACTAGGAAGGGCTCTCTATACTCAGGTTGGCTTCCAACTGACTAGTTGAAGAACTATTGCTCCAGACAAAACAATGTTTGCATAATTACAAGAGATTCCAATCATAGAAAAATCTAAGGCTGAAGAAACAGAGAAGTAGGTATTCTGGAAATGCAATCTTGGTTATGGAGAGAGAAATCATCTGACAGAAAAAACAAAAGCTATCTTTTCTTATCCTAAACAGTTTTATCCTATAGTTCTATTCTGTATCTGACAAGGAAAGAGCAATAGTTCAAATTTCAGAATAGAATAAGATTACTTTTTGACATTCCTGGTGACTTTGATTTGTTTAGGGTTTTCATAGGTGAACATATATTTATTTAATGATACTTTGGTATTTTCAGATTTTTTGGTACGTATTTAGACAGAATACACAAAACTCTAACTGTAAGGTGCAAAGAAGTGAGCTGTCCTTGTCCTTGAAACAGGGGTGTTATTTGGAGAGCTACCCTCTTGTGTGACCATTCGCCTGCACTTTCCTCTGCATGAGTCCTTCTATAAAATCCCTTTCCAGAGTTCCACTATTACAATGTGGGGCAAAGCATGTTTTGAAATGAAGAGATCTCTGTAAAGCACTGAGCTTTGCGCTCAGTAGATCCAGCACTGGGCTGGCGCGATGCTCAGAAGGTCAGAAGGCAGGGTGTGCTCAGAGGAGTGGACTGGTGCCTGCTGTCCTGCAGACTGTGGTCTTCCTCGGGAAGCTGCGTCACACATTGCAGGGGGATTCTGACTCAGGGTAGAGCACTGAGGACACAGCCAGAGCTCTCCACGTCTCCTTACCCGTGCTTGTCCCAGAGGATCTTCTCTGAGGGCCTCAAGGCTACTAGAGGCTTCTCAGTTTGCAGTGACTGTGTCACGCACAAGAGCTGCAAAGAAACAACATGAAAAAGTACTCAAGAGGTCAGCTACTCAGGGAGCTAGTCAAAGGCCAACACCTCCACAAGGTCACAGTGATAAGCACAGGCTTTTTAAAGTAATGCTTTACTTCTTTCTCTTTTTGTTTTCTTTCTTTTTGCCTTCCTTCCTTCCTTCCTTCTTCCTGATTGCTTATAAAGTTGGAAACAGTGCATTTCTCCAAAGCATTTTTTTCCTCCTTGTGCCGCTCAGTGCTGTGCTGGCATGGGAGGTGCTTTTATTCTTTTGCCAGAAAACAAAAGCTGGGGAAGACTAAGGGAGACAGTTTTATTTTGGATTCTTCTCTCTCCATGTCAAAAGGAAAGAATTGGCAAAATGATATTGCAGTAATGATGGGCCTTCTTACTGGACTCATTTCTTTTGTTGGACTCCTTTGGATTGTCTCTGAAAGCCTGTTTATTAGATTATGCAGGGCTCTTAAAAATTCAAAGAACTCTTATTCTGACAAAACATTTTTCTCTCATCTGGTTAGAATTTCTGAGCCAGTTAGCTCAGATCTACTATTTCCTCCCCATGTGTTCTGCAAACCATGAGAGGAGAGGTCATTATTTTTCAGGAGTCAGGACTGAGATGCAATTACAGCACTGAGTGCAGGACAGATGATATCTTCTCTCCATCCTGCTCACATAGAGGCTGCCTGTCTGCACTCAGGGACGACAGCTGAGCTTGGCCCGCTCTATCTTCTAAGTGACCTACTGGCCAGCTCACTTTGTCTGCTTAGATAGAAAGAAAGCATTGTGCGATATGGTTATTCTAGGGAGGCCAACAGAGCGAGTGTTGCCTTTGATGAGATGAGTTTTCAGTGCACACAACACCTGTACATAAACACATACGCACACACACACACACACACCTGTATACACACACACACACACACACACATACACACACACAGAGGACCTCCTGCCTGAAGCCAGGGAACCTGAGACAGGGTCCTCCCTGGCTAAGGGTTAAGTGGCTGGCTTTGGAGCTGGCCAGGGCATGGGCACGCTCCATCTCCTCTTTCTGGGCATTCCAGGGACAATTGATGTGCAGAGGCTGAGGTTTGGGTGCTGGGGAGCAGCCATCTCTGGGGCATCACATCTGTGCTTTCTTCAGCCTACTCTGTTGAATGAAGACCAAGCTCTTGCTGGCTACCAGTACTCACAGGGCATATTGACACCTTGTCTCTGCGCATGGGGATCCCTGCAGCCCCCCACTCTGGAGAAGCATAGGATGAAACAAGCAATCTGAAAAGAAGCTGATGCCTGCAGTGCATAGCATTAGTGAATGCATCCAGCCCCAGCCATCCTGCGCTCTGGACAGACCTATGTGTCAGGGAAGGGCCCTTGAAAGGGGAAACCGGCACTGATACAGTGGGTTCTGATTTGCCAGAGATGTCTCGCTTTGACAGTAACTTCCAAACCAGTGTCCACAGTCTCCTGAGCATTCACCCTGCATGAATGGCCTTCGTGCAGGAACACCAGGCAAAGGGCCTGTGGCCCTGCTTAACATTAGTAAAAGCAGATTGTATGCAGAGGGGAATGGCACCCAGGACAGCAGAAAGGTGGGCTGATATTAGAAACATAAGCAATGTACACAGACGGAACTCTCTTTGTTTTCAGAGATGGGGAAGGAAGGTCCATGGAGCGGCCTCTCCTAAACAAAAGCTTCCCATCAAGGATGACTGCAGATTATCTGCTTTCACTTTTCAGATCTAAATATCTACATACATACTCGTGAGTGTATATATCTACATGCATATACATGAGCTACATATGTCTACACTCACACATCTCATGTATATTTACACATATATACCATATGTCAATGTTCACACACATACACCCCGCATGTGCAGTAGTCCTCTTTATCCATAGCTTTGTTTTCTACCATTTAGCTACGGCAGGTGAGATGAAGGCTAGCTATAATATATCATGTGCCTTTTATTGTTGCACACTGCTATAAAAATGTGCTACATTTCATTATGAGATATCTTTGTTAATCTCCTACTAGGCCTAGGTTGTAAACTAACCTAGTTTGTCATAACCATATTTATGTAGAAAAATCATGGCACATAGAGTTTTCACACTATCTTTGGATTCAGGTGTCTCCTGTCTGCTGGAGGTCTTGCAGCATAACCTCTGAGGTTAAGAGGGATGCCATGGATGCTTAATATGCACATGCATGTTTATACATAAAGAAATTCTCTATATAAACTGTTTTAATGCTATTTTTAAATTACATCTTTTAAATTGTTGTGGCACTGTGATAAGTTTATTAGTTAAAATAAAACTTAATTTATGCATGCATATGTGCTCACATTGGTCAGACCTATATCTGTTTGTTGGGAGAATAGATATAACTCTCCATGGTGCTTATGGCCATAGGACATAATGAAATCTTTCTCTATATGCTTTTCTTTCAGCAACAATGTTATAGAGGTGAAATGATTTATCTTCTCATAATATGGCTGGAAATCTTTCTGACAATGTCTATATCTGTGGCTCTTAAGTGGTGGCTACAGAGTAGAATCAGTACAGATGGGACATAACTTTTGCTCATTAAATCTCAGCTCTACCCATCCATGGTGTCCGATCCTACAGTTAAATTAAGTAGTCATTTCCTGTTATCCAAAATAACTGTGATGACCAGACTGTGTCACAGGGCCCTGACAAGTCTTTTGCAAAGCAATACATAAAAAAAATGCATAATAAATTCCTGGTAAACAGTAAACATTCAGTGATTCTGAGCTATTAGTACTTGTGTTATGTGATAGGTCCTTGGGCCTACCACGTGTATTGTAGTGATCAGAATAGTAATTCTCTTGTTTTGTTGCATTTAACTAATGTGAAATTACAGATAAATTAGTAGGATATCATAACGGAAGCCATAGCCCAACATTTTCTCTTTCACTCCTGCTATTATTTTTAGTTTCAGCTTTGTCATGATTCAAGTCCTGCTTATTTCAGTGCAGAGTGATTTGTAAACACTAAGTAGCCTTTTCTGGTTATTGCAATTCATCATGGTAGATTTGACTCGAGGAAATAGTGCTCTGAAGGGCTCATCCACTGTGGACCTTCTACAGTAGACCAAGTTCCATGACTTATGTTATTCAGGGCATTCACGGAAGATCAATGCAAACAGTCACTCCTGGATTTTTTGATTTGTGATGCTCCTCTATCAAGCCCAGAGTTCTGTAAGATGGCCATTTTCACCACAGCACTACAGTTAGTATAGATGGCTTACCTAGGACTCCTGCCCAACACAGCTGTATTGTTGAGTACAGGTCCTGTGATATGTGACTTGGCGAGCTCCATTTCATGGGACAAAATTATGACCTCCCAAACTTTTAATGGCTTTCTCTGGCCAAGAAATCAAACCCAAATTCTTTAATCTGTATAAGAAAGAAATGACACTCCAAGTCTCTCTGTAAAGCAAAACTTTAAACCCTGAGGCTACAAACATGAACAATTCAAAATTTGTGTTAGAGAATAGTGTTTATACCAGAGGGGCGAAGGGTGGCATCCATTAGAAGGACCCATGGCAAGGGACCTATTATAATCGACTTCTAAATGTTCCCCCAAATCCTCCTGCAGTCATCAGTGGGGCTTTCTGGATCTAGGGAGTGTGATGCTGTGATTAATGTTGTCATGCTGGGAATGATTTTGCAGTGGTTCTCCACCTTTCTAATGCCGTGACCCCGCAATACAGTTCCTCATGTTGCAGTGACCCCAAACCAAAAAATAATTTTGGTGGCTACTTCAAAACTGTAATTTTGCTACAGTTATGATTGGGAATGGCTTTAGGCGAACCCTGTGTTTTGCTTGTTCAGCCCCCACCGAAGTTGCGACCCACAGGTTGAGAACTGCTGATAGGGTGAAGCTAGGATTAGGGACGCCCCTTCCTGGGTGTGAGTGCTTCCTTCACTAAGGATGGGCAGGCTGGGCAGGATACAAGGGACAGAAAGAGAGCTGCTCTCTGCTTGCTGCCTTCTCCCCCCGCCCCGCCCCCAGCCATGACCTGCTTTTCTTCTGTGATGCTTCCCTGCCATTCCATCTCGCCTTGGAGACAGGTGACTATGAACTGAAATCTCTCTCAACTGTAAGCCAATAAACCTTTCTGCCTTTATCTTTAGATGTTGGGTCTTTTGTGTCAGCAAGGAAAGAAAAGTAACTAAGACAGGATCCAAATTTTCTGGAAAATAATCATAAGATTCTCATGATAGTGGAAAAGGTGATTGTTTTCTACAAAAAAATAAAATGCCTAAAGAAAATTAAACATTCAGTTAACAATGAGCCTGTTTGATTCTACGATTTCAAGATTCTCCCATTGATACCATGAAAGCTGTCTTGGTTATTTATCTTCTGATGGTCTAGCTTGTTGTTGTCCAGATTCCTGAAGCAACGAGTTCTTCTGTGAGCTTCCTCTCCCACAGGACAAAGAAGGATGTGGGGTTCATCATCTTTTCTGTGTAAAGGTAGCAGCTATTGAACTATATTCTGTGCTGGATCTAACTCTGGACTCCATTTTCTTATAGCTGGTCTTATTGCACACTGAGCATAAACACTTTGCTAACACGTAGTCCTCTGTCAAATGAATTCCACCCTCTTGGAAAACTGTTTTGTTCTGTCTTGCCTTGTTTTGTTTTGTTTTGTTTTGGCTTACTTAGAATTATCACTACTTTTTTATGATTTCTGGATAGATGATATTGCTTAACTAAAATTATCACAGTGCACTTTAGTGCAGTGTAAGAAACTGCCTCAGGGCTGTACAAGAACTTTCTTATGCTATGCGTCAGACAAGAGCTATCTGTTACTCTGGGACATCACTGTCTGCTGAATAAGCATCTGTCCAGGGGTTACTGTAGTAAGAGTCTCTCCAGTTTATGTTCTGGTCCAACCAATCAAAAGGGAAGGAAAAGAGGGATGGAGAGGTGAGGAAGAAAGGAAGGGAGAAAATAAGAATAAAAGAGGGAAGGAAGAACTTAATCATGAAAACAGTACATTTATAAGTAAATGCAATATACGAAGACCTAATTAAGTCAAGTATGAGTTATTTGAACAGACTATGAAAATTTACAATGCTCTGCTAAAACTGATCCAAAATTGTTCTTTAAAAAAAAAAGATGAAAATTGAACTTTATTCATAGTCAAGATGTAATATCAGGAGCAGAATC
The DNA here is from genome assembly GCA_004027025.1 of Myocastor coypus. NCBI lineage: Eukaryota > Metazoa > Chordata > Mammalia > Rodentia > Myocastoridae > Myocastor > Myocastor coypus. The sequence continues at coordinate 8,194 of PVJA010014350.1, forward strand.
TTAGGATCTTAGGATCAACTAGAAATAACCACCTGAAGCAACAACCAACCAAAATTTTAAACAGAAAAACAAAAACTAGTGATTTTTCAGTACATTATCTATACATTGTTACACTTCTGCCTGTGAAATGATTCTTTCCTACAAGAATAGGGTTGCATTGTACAGTACCTCCCTGGAATTGAAGGGCAAGCCTGTAACTCTGGTTAAGCCACCTTCACAGGAAAAGAACTGTGAAGATCTGCAGATTTCTTTCATGGTCTCAAAAGCACAATGATAAGTGGAGAAAGAGCTTCCTGAAAGGCAGAGAGGATGGTGACTGACACAGAAAGCTTCAAGTGGTGTTCCCACCTCCAAACTGAAAACCACACAATCCACTCAGTATTTTGTTAAGTGCTTAGCTGGGTCTTATCACAGCAATAAAGGTAATTAACATCAGAGTAAACATTGTTCAGTTCCCCTCTAAGAAATTTTAAAATGAGCTGTCTCCAAGTAAGGCATTTCAGAAAAGATTTTTTTAAGTAAATATATTTTAAAGAATGCAAAAAGTATACAAAAACCCAACAAAATAAAATCTACAATGTCTGACATCTAATTATAGATGTGTAGGCATGCAAAGAAATAGAAAACACGAGCCATCACCAGATGGGCAGAAGAGGAGGAATCAAATGCTCAAAAGTTAGACATTAGTGAGCTGGAAGACACAAGAGAAGCCCAAAGTGACATAAGGGCCCCAAACGGAACAAGAAAAAGATGCAAAAGCAATGAACGGGGCTCAGTAAGGAACGGGGCTACAAAAGGTGACCTGATAAACTCTTAACGGATAGTTAGGGCAAGAGAGGCAAAAGTTTTTGAATAAAGGCTAAAAGTATTCAAAAAAGATCAAAAGTTATTATTTGATTATTGACTCCAAGCAGAATACACACAAAGAAAATAAAAATATAAATAACAAATAACAAAGTTATTAAAAATCTATGAAAAGAGAAAATCTTAAAAGACGTCAACCAACTAGAGAAAATACAAATAGGAAGACAGAGCAATACTTTAAGATACAAAGGGAAAAAAGTTATTTTATAATTTTACATCTTCAAAATTATTTTAAATAATGAAATATGCATAAAAATGGGAGAAATTAAGATAGTTCAGCAGACTAAAACACCTGCTTAGGCAAGCTTAGGCAAGTGCATGATCGATCCCAGGCACCACATGCCATGCCGCCCCTACCCAAGTCTAGGCATGGCTGAGTTGGCCAGAGTCCGAGTGTGGTGGCAGATGCCTGTAATCCCAGCCCTGGGGAGGCTGAAATCAGAAGGATAACCATGAGTCCAAGCTGCATAGTGAGACCCTGGAATAACCAAGTACATTTTTTAAAAAAAAAGGGAAGAAATTCATTGCCAGTACCTTCAAACATGAGAATACCAGACAAAAATGTGTAGATTGTACAAAGCAATGAAAAAAACTAGACAGTGTAGCTATGTGGTGAATAATATTTTCTCACTACTTATTTTAAGTGACATTATATATGTTAAAATTATTTCCAAATGATAGGAAGTTTATGACAAATGTAGAGGTGTATAAAAACAATAGCACAATTATAGGGGAAGATAATGGTATAGTTTCATATCATATATACAGGAATAGAATATCAGCAGGAGGTAGACCATGATGAGCTAAAGACATGTGCTCAAAGTCCTGAAACAATCACTAAATTAAGGCAAGGAGTTATTACTCAGTTGACAAAGAAGATTAAACAGTATATAAGGCAGCTGATAAAAGGTACCTTCGCTGCAAAGAACAGAAAGGCATGCCACACTAGCACCAGCCCAAACTGTAAGTATAAGTACATAAGTCCAACAGCGCCGTCAGAGAGAGACCACACCTGTACTTCTATCTCACTAACTGATAGACTGAGTAAACAGAAGATCCATAATGACATAATAGACTTGCGCAGCAGCAGCAGCTTGCTTGACCTAATTGACATTTACAAAACCTTTCACTCAGCAATAGCAGAAAACATTCTTTTTAAGTGTAGAAGAAATAATTACCAAGATTTACCACATTGCAGGTCACAGATAAGTCCCAACACATGTGAAAAGAATACAAGTCAAAAAAGTGTTATCTCTGGTTGTTGTAGAATTGAATTCAAAATCAAAACAGAAAAGTGTCAGGATGGAAGAGGGGACTATAATTTGACATTCTGATGATATTTAGATAATGAAATGCTATTAAAAGAACTTTAAATTAGATTTGAAAAGATAAACGAAATTTTAAGAAGAAATATACAGGCAGAATAACAACTGAAAGAAACTGAATCAATATTTCAAAATTTTTCTTTAAAAGTGTTTTGAATGGCATGGTATTGCAGTGAGGTTGCAGGTACTGGCACAGGTCATATAAATATACACATACTCCATCCCCAGCAATTCTAACAAGTACATGGGTATATTGGAGAAGTTCTTATGTATATGCATCAGAAAGCATATTAATAATATCCATAGAAGTCTGAAATAAATAACAAATAAGCTCTAAAGAAAACAAATGTCAATCCACAATGGACTGAGTATTTTAATCCAAAAGAGATTTTAGAAATTAATGAGGGGGCTGGGGAGATAACTCAGTAGAACAAGCACTTGCCTGGAAAGCACAAGGACCTGAGTTCAATCCCTGGTCCCACAAAAAAAAAAAAAAAAAATTAATGAACTTCAGTTGCATACTTCGAATGAGTCAATCTTACAAACATAAAATTAAGGGAAAGGAACAGGTTGCTAATAAATTCATCCTCATGCTTTGATTTACATATTTTACAGTTTAAAAAGTGAAACTAATCTTTGTCCTTGAAAAGAAAGACTGGCACAGAGTTAAGAGTATGTTTTGTTTTGTTTTGTTTCCTGAAGGAGGAGATGAGGACTGGAACCAGGAAAAGGAATTTGAGACGAGTCAGCAAATGTTTTCTAGAATGGCTGGAAAGTTAGCAGTTTTGGTCATGGGCCTTATGGTTTCTGTTGCAACTAAAATTCACTCTTTAGCATCCTCGGGTAACTTTATTTACAAAGCCAGGCACTAGGCTAGATTTGCCTGCTGCCAGTAGATCTGCAGATGCAGTAATCAGTGAAGGATTTATGGATTTTTAATGATTGTTGCTTAAAGAGTATGTGCACGCATATGTAATTATCTACATTCATATGTACATATACTATATTTCATAGTGGAATCTTCTAAAAACAAGTTCTTTGTGTACATATTTTGTAATTAAAAAATCTTCCTAAGACACCTAGCCAAGTCTACCTACCATGTTGCCTTTTAGAAAGATCTCACTGCTAGGAAGTAAACAAGTTAGAAATCAACCTAAATATCACCAGTACCTGCAGAAGTAGACTTAGTTCTTAGAATATAGCACTTAGAAGAGAGATGGCATGTAGTTACATAAAAATCTGTGCATATAAAGTCTATATAAATCACTGCTGGCAATCCATTAGGTTGACTCTATTAGCACCCAGGATTTTTAAATGTTTTCTTACTACTCTGGAGATAGTTGTCCTTAGAAATGGAAGTTTCTATGACAGTTACTTTGATTTAATTGTGTAGCTGAAGTTTAAAACTTGAATGTTGTGACCTAGAATAATTTATTTGGGCATTATTTTCTTAAGTTTTTCTTTTCTCCATGCCCCTGTATTTCTTATTTTTCTATTATTGTTCAGGACAAGTATGATAAAAATTGTCCACATCTGTTATTTATCTTTCTGTCCCAGGGCAAGGCAAATGTATATAGTTCCCCTCAAGATAACAGGAACCATATGGAGCCCGTGGAATTCTATGTATTATCAGTTTACAAATTTCAACTTTTCCAAAGATTGTCCACAGGCCGTTCTGGGTTCTTGGGTGCAAGAATTTGCACTGAGATGTTTACACTCAGCAAACACATGGGTGTAAAGCATGCTTGCAGCTGCTGTCTCACCCAAGTGAGAGGGCTGAGCTGTGGTTTGCAGTGGTCCTCAAATTTTGCGCCTTAGTATTGCCTTGTAGGCATTAAAAAATCTGAGTGCACAGGCCACACACCATAATTGACTGAATTAGAATCTGTTGCGTGGAATCAGTGTCATCAGTTTCTTTTTTTTTTTTTTCCTTTTAATTCTTCAGAAGACTCCATTATGCAAGCCAGCTTGGGCATCACAAATAACTTCGGGGGTGGGGGCTGTAAAGGAAATATGTAAGTACCAGGACACCTCAGTTCATAGTGATTATTTTGCTGTCCTAATTAGATCATGTACATATCTGAATAAAAACCTCCATCCTACTCAAAATCTGCTTAGCATCTCTAAAGTCCTTTCTGATTTTCTACAATAGCCTTCCGAGAAACAGCAAACACTCATTTGACTAGATCTGGATAAGGAAAATGAGGAGAAGGGTGTGAGGAGAGGGGAGAGAAAGGGAGGGAGGAAAAGAGGGATGGAAAAAGGAAGGGAAGGGAGGGAGGGAGGAAAGGAGGGATGGAAAAAGGAAGGGAAGGGAGGGAGGGAGGAAAGGGGAGAGAAGTGTGTTGTGTGTGGAGAGAGAGAGAGAGAGAGAGAGAGAGAGAGAGAGAGAACAGAATCCATTCATCCAATTTTCAGGTCAATTGCTATTCATTCAACAAGCTACATCCTGGGCTTAACACAAACTCTGTTTACGCTAATCACATGCAGTTGGCCTTCAAATAGAGACCAGAGTGACAGAGGAGGTACCTTCCAGAGACCAGCTGGCTCCAATTCGGTGTTCAAGAAGGAGTGGGGCACAACCATGGGTCACTTTTCAGAGGATGACCGGGAGGACACTGTTTTGATGTCAATCTTTGATCTCCTGTGGGCATTTTACAAAAACCTTAGGACTATAGATCCCTGCAATTGTGTCTGTCTGTAAAATCCTTTCCTAAGTTGCTTCTTGTCACAGAGACACAATGAAACTCTTGAGTCACTACCCAGAGCTCTGTTGCCCTCCAGAGTTGAATATCTAATCCTGTATTCTTCAATAGAAACAATACTTCAAATGGTAACTCCCACTGGTACACAAAGCTGCCTTGCCACGTGGTACCTTCTGACTGCTTCAGGTTAAGAGATTACAAAGCATCTGCAAAAGGAGGAAAAATGGGGGCTGGGGAGATAGCTCTGTGGCACAAGTACCTGAACAGCAAGTGCAAGATCATGAGTTTGAACCTGGTCCCACAAAAAAACATAAGAAAAAAAAGGAGGAAAGGTGCAAATGCGAAATTCCTCAGTAGCATGGCCTCTGAAGCTGTTTTTTAGCTTGTACATCTAAGTTTATCTTAATTTGAGCACCCGGAGGCAGCTCTGTGGAGACAGGTGAAGTCTGACTAGGGAGGCAAGTGCAAATTCTTCCGCATATCTCGGGCAAGTTCCTCATTCTTTCTGATCCCAGTACACCCAGGAGTGCTTGCCTCACATGTCTAGAGAATTGGATCATTGAAAACTCACATTTTAGAATTGGGCTTCACAGATGGAGCCTTGCTTGGCCCAGCACACACAATTATGCACCATTCTGAAGGAAATACATGAATTTCTGTGCTTTGTTTCCTGAGTATTTTGTAGGATAGCTATGTGATTAAATATATATTAGCTATACTATAGTACCTGGGAAATTATAAATACTTTAAAATAACAGTTTTAGTTATCACCACCCAATTCATTAGATTAAGACTACACAAATACTATAGCTGTATGTTCTAGAGTTGTGCATGCTCCCAAGCTCTTTCTCTTGTCACCCCTGAAGGATCCTGAGATGCCACAGCCTCTGTAAACCTGTGACCACCCAGTGGAGTAGAAGGATGGGTTCATCTTTAGTTCTCCAGAGCCACTCCAATTCTTGGTACTCTCAGGGAATGGATAAATGAGAGAATAAAAGCATGCAAGGCTTGAGAGAGGTGATACATTGGAAAATAAAAAGTGAGAGAGAATCCTCAGAAAAGAAATTTAAAATTATTTATACAGAGAGAATAGGGAAGAATATTCATGCACCATGACAGAAGTTTTTGAGGGGCTACTTGCAAAGAATTTATGCCTCCCTTCTACAAGTTTGCCTAAGGGAATAAACACTTACATAGAGTGATAGGAGGCCAAACTCCATAGTTGGCCAGAAATGTGGTTTTTGGGAACTTGGGTGGGGAACCACTGATACCTCTCATGTTGTCCCATGGAAGTGGAGATGTCTACCCTGTACCTCACGACTCAGTGATGAACTTCTGGAGAGAGAGAAAGTACGAGCCATGAGTTCTAAGAAATAGGCATGGGAAGCCAACTCTTGTTCCTTATCGTTAGATTTCCCTTGGCTAAAGTAATGCAAAAATAAAGAAGTAAAATATCCTGTTCAAGATTCAAGAAAACCACACAAATAAGGTAAATCCCTAGGACTTTCTGTGAGATGTGGCAGCAATAAGGCGGCTATTGTGTTAGCCCTTGGCACTCACGATAACAAAGTGCCTATGGTAAGGAACTTTGCAAACTGAAGAGACTGATTTAGATTCCAGTTTTGGAGGCTGAAGGTTGAAGATCAAAGCAGCCAAACAGCTCAGCACCTGGTGGTAGATTCAGGACAACATCACAATACAGTAGAGAAAACAGAAGGGAAGCAGCCAGGAAGAGAAATGGCCAAGTACATGGATGAACTCACTTCACACGGCTCACACTTGAGAGCACCAACTCACTCCAAGATACCGTCACCATTATACCCTCTTAGGGAGGCACTGTAAGAACATAGTCACTTTCTCCGGGGCCCCACCTGTAAGAGACTGCTCCCACCTCTCAGCATCACCACACTGAGCAAGTGATTGGAGGACAAAAGCCACATCCACGCTGCAGTATCTTTCAGGCCACACCCCTTGCGTGAGAATGCACTCAGCAGAAGCCACCAAGCTGTAAGTGCCCAGGCTAAGGCAGCACAGGACGCACCACGTGCAGCAATGGCTGAATCCTGGCAAGTGCTGAAGGGCACCTTCAATATGGACCTCAGGAGCACAGCTCATCCCATTCATCCTGATGTCTGAAAATGCACTGGGCAGTGAGAGAACTCTCAGTGCTAAGTGCCAGGCAGAGGTAGAAGTCTTGAGGCTGCTGTCTCAGCCAGGCATGCAGGGCCTCCATAGGACCTAAATCACACTCTCTGGTCTGCTCACCATTGTGAATTCTTCCCATTTTTTGAAACTCTGTATTTACATAAAATTTCTTTGAGAAACTCTAATATTTTCTTTCTCTCTAGCTACTCAATGCCTAAGAAAATCTGCATTAGTTTTCAAAGACATAAAACTTCCTCTAACAGGATGAGCAAACAGAAACAGATTATTAACTTTATTAAGAGACACAGATATAAAATGTCTTTGAACATTCTAAGGAGCCAGAGATAATGTCCTCTAAAGAAACAGAATCATTATGTGAAGCATGTCTGGGAATAACACTTAACAAAGCCTGGAATTCATATCCTTGATAGCATTTAAGAAACTGAAATGTAGAGAGGGCAGGCAGAAAAGGAAACATGCAACTTGAGATAAGGAGACTTCACGGAGGTAAAAACCCTAATTGTGTAATCTGAAGCCAAGGATGGCAGTGGGAAGCTGAGAAAATATTGCAGCAAAGAGAAACAGGGATGCCCAGGTCTGTGCTCAGAAAATAAAAATAACATACTATATTTGTTTTTACTTGCATGAAAAACTTTTGGAATGTTAGGCAAAATATGATAAGAATAACTGAAGATTGCTGATAGTAACAATGGTAATAGGCTGTTGGGAGTACAGGAGGAGAGGAAACTTTGCCTAAGAAAGATTCCTGTAGGAGAAACTTGTACATGCCTGATCTTTTTTTACTGAAGTACAATGACACGCAAAAGACCTGTACATATTTTATACATAAAACATATATAGTTAATACATAGACATAGCTGTGCTTAAATATAAAAACACACTCATGAAACCCTTCCCATGAACAATACCCTCACCTTAATCATCATCTCTAAAGTCTTACTGTCCACCATCTTTTTGTAAGAACATATGTATAAGTTTAAAGTTTTTACTGCAGTGTTTAAACAACATGCACTGTGTTATGTGGAATTTATTCATGTCACATAAGTGAAACTCCATATTCTTCATTCAATACCATCTCCTTTGCCCTGTCTTCAAGCTCTAGTGATGACCATTTTAGTGTTGGCTTCTGTAAGTTTGTGTATTTAAGATTCTTGTAGTAAATAGGAATACACAGTATTTGTTCTGGGTCTGGCTTTTCTTGTTCAGCATGATGCCTTCCAAGTTTATCTATGTTGGGGCAAATACCAGTAATTCCTCCCCTTTTAATGTAACACCATGCTTTGCTTACCCATTTCTGTATTGGTGGCTATCTAGGCTGTCGGCACGTCTTGGCTATGGTACACAGTGCTTCAATGAGTATAAAGGTTCAGCTAATTGCTCCAGGATTCTAGTTTCAGTTCTTCTCGATATGTAATCAGAGATGAGACTCTGGAGCACATGACTGCTCTCTTTTTAACATTTGGAGAAACTTTTATTCTGTTCTCTATAGCAGCTGTGCCAACTCACATTCCTATCTACAATTCCTAAGCATTGACTTTTCTCCACCTCTTTGACAAAACTTAGGATCTTTGCTTTTTATTTGCAATAGTTACCTGAATAGCTATGCAGTGCCATCTCATTGTGGTCTTTATTTGTATCCTCTCCTGATTAGGGAGACTGAGCAGTTAGCTATGGCATGTTTTCTTTGGAGAAATATCTATTCAGGTCTTCTGGCCATTCTAAATAGGTTACTTGATTTTTTAAAATTTTAAAATTGTAGGTAGGACTTTATATGTTTTGGTTGTTAACCTCTTTTTAGACATATTCTTTGCAGATACATGCTTGAATTTAGAGGCTACCTTTTGATATTTACTCAGTACAAATTTTATAGGTTCATGCAGTCCCATTTATCTATTTTTAGTGTGTTGTGTGTGCTTTAGGTATCGTATCTAACAAATCATTACCATTAACTGTAGTCAAAAAGCCAGAATTCGTGTTTCACTAGCTTTTGAACAAAATGAATGTGTTGCATAAATAAGTGCAGATTTTGGTAATTCTATGAGTATAATATTCAGAAATGTTAAGGTAATATCAGAAAAAAGATATTTGATATTTTGAAATCGCTATAGAGAAAACATATGAGTAATTTATACATTTCTAAGTGGATACCATATAATGCAAAATTATTAATACATACATAAAATGCTAAATAATATCAGTAAAAACAAGGAAAAAATCTCAGGGAAAAATCAAAGCATATAAAATTTGTTGCACAGTCAAAAAGACAAAAAAAGAAACAAAGAAACAAAGAAACAAAGAAAAGAAAACTCTATGCTATTAAGAAATTGCTCTCGGGCTAGCAAGTTGGCTCAGCAATCTAAAGTAACTTCTTAGGCAAGCATAGGAAAGCACAGCTTCCGCAGTTCAATCCCTGGCACCACATGCCTCACCAGCCCCACCCCCAGGGCAAGCTGAGCCAGCCACAGAAATACAGAAATAAATAAATAAATAAATAAATAAATAAATAAATAAAGTTGTTCTCTATCCACCATAACCCCTTGTCTAAGGTCCATGTGATCACTAACCTGAATTCTATCTTTATGTACTTATTTATTCTGGAAACTTCATATAAATCATAATACCTTTTATATTTGGCTTTCTTTGCTTAGCATAAAGTTTTTAAGTATCATCTATGTTGTAGCAAAGATCTGTATATGAGTTTTATAACCAAGTAATATTTCATAGCATATATATGTGTATGTATATATATATATATATATATATATATATATATATATGTATTTGTATGATTTTTCATCCATTTATGGGCAGTTGAGTTGTTTCTACTCTTTGAATATTGTGAATAGGGTGAACACATGCTTAGAAGAAAACAGTTTTCTTGGATTTATCAATAGATTCTTATGACACTAAAATCACAACCAAGAAAAGAAACATTAAGTAAAAAAACTGTGGTGCTGGGGAGACAGCTCAGTAGAATAAGTGCTAACCTGGTAAGCACAGCATCCTAAGTTCAATCCCTGGTACTGCAAAAATACGTATGCATACATACATACATACATACATACATACATACATACAAAACTCTGAAGTAAAGAACATTATGAATGAAGTCAGATAAAACTCTGTTCCACTCCTTGTCAACTTGGCAACTTTTTAAAACCCAGTTTTTAAGTATAGAGGCATGTTTATTAACATTTTATAATTTGAAGTTTATATCATATTAGAACCATGACATTTTTCCCCTTTATGAATGAAAAGTTAAACACATTTAACTCTTAATGACACAAGAGAAACATTACTGGGGGCTGGGAAGATAGCTCAGTAGAATAAATACTTGCCTGGCAAGCACGAGGGCCTGAGTTCAATACCTAGTTCCGAGAGAGAGACAGAGAGACAGAGAGAGAAACATTACCATTATAAAAGGTACAAGCAGAAGTATATAAAGTGCTGAGACTAATGCAAGTTTAAAACCTAGAAGGACAGATATTAAGTCTTGCAGTTTTATGTGGAGCATCTGAAGCAATCCATAATGAGTAGTGAAATCTAAATGCCTTATATGTCTTTACCCCTACTGTACTTTCGTTGGTAGCTCTCATGGCTTTTGCGTGGGGATGGGGCTGGCTTTGTTTTCTCCTTGTAGCTTTTTTTAGACAACCTATGTTTTTGGCTTCTTTAAACTTTTGAGATTTTTATTGAATAGACTTTTTAATCTATCTATCTATCTATCTATCTGTCTATCTATCTATCTATCTATCTATCTATCTATCTATCTATCTATTTATCATCTATATACTGTTAGGGGCACACTGCCTGACTTCTCAGGCCTTTTGAAATCTAGGTAGAAGCCTTTTTAATCTCAGAACTCTTGCACTTTGAATGTACCTAAAAACCATTGCCAGGTGGGTGATGCCAAGGTGTGTAGTTAGCTGGAGAAGTAGCCAGACTTGTTTTGCTTTTGTTTTTGTTTTTCTTGGCTGTAGGGGTCGAGTGCCTGAATTGCTGAACACTCTAACATTTATTTTTAAGAACAAACAATTTATGCTGCCACCATTTTGGAACCTGATGTGACTGCTGCCTCCATCTTTGAACATGGGGTTCTACACTTTTTCTTCAAAGCAAAGTTTCTCACTCTTACAATATTAAGGCTGCAGAGGGCAAGAACCTTATACCTCCTGTGATGCAATCAGGACATCTTTTCTATTCTTCTGTTCCTCCTGAGCAATGGAGATCTCAGCTCTAGTTTTACAGTTTATAGCCTTTCTGGCACTTTATTTTCTTCCAAACACATTTTAAATCATCCTGCTGGGCTCTTAGCTCTTTGTTTTTAATATAAATCTGGCTAAAAGCCCCAAACAATGGCCATGTCATTACTTTAACATTTGACTGCTTTGAATTTTTTTTCTTGTCAGATTGACTAGTCTACTGTGCTTAATTTCAATCTCAAGCAAAATCCCTGGACTTTCATACAAGCCATAACACAAATCATCTGGAGTCCAAAAACCAACCCAGTCCATCTTTCCAGCAGAAACTTCCCCACCTGGTCTTGACAGGTAGGATTTTTATCAGCATTCTGGTCTTCTGAGCTCTGACCAGAATCTCCCATACAGAAGAGCTGAAGGTATTTCAGCTCTTCACTAGCAGGTGACATCTCTGAACTTTTCTTATCTCTTCTCATAAGCTATTTCCAAAAGCCCTTGAACAACATGGTCAGATAGTCACAGCAACTATCCCACTCCTGGTACCAAATTCTATTTTAGTTACTTTTTGCTTATTGTTGGGACAGAATACCTGATACCCCAAATTAAGGAAGGAAAGCTTTATATAGCTCAGTTTGTGGAGGTTTTAGTTGATATTTGGCTGGCTCTCAGGCAGAGTGGCTCACAACAAAGCAGCAGTTTACAGCAGCAGAAAATAGCAAAGAGCAAAGGAAAAAGCAGCAGCTGTAGTTTCTAGTCAGTCTCTGTCACCTCCTTATATAATAAAAAAGCTACCCTGGGGCTGAGGATGTACAACTCACACAATGTCCATGCCCTTCTCTTGCACAGAATGAGAATGTTTACAAACTAAGAATCCTGGCTCTCTGCTGAGTCATTTAATCAAACTTCACAAGTTGATCCAATGTACCAACCATTAAACACCAAATACGAGAGAAAAATATTTGCAAATTGGATAGCTGAGATGGTCTAGTATCCAGAACAAACACATAAGCAACACCATAAATTCAACAACAAAAAAATCAAAAGAAAATTCCAATTTTAAAATTGAAATATGAAGTAAATAAGCATTTCTCTAGAGATGATATACAAATACCTAACAGGTACTTAAAAATATGTTCAAAATTACTAATCTTTAAGGAAACACAAAAGCATAATGTAATTTATCATGTCTGTAAATAAAGCAGACATTCACTTTTTTAAAAATGCTAAAAAGTATTAAATTCCTATACCAAACTTCATATAGCAAAAAGAATTTTCACTCATTTAAGTGATTGAACTTGAAAATAAAATTTAATAACTAAGTTCAAGTCAGTGAAATTTAACTCATTTTATCTCTTATATTTTATGGTTGGCCAAACTTTAGCTGCGGTAAAATGCTTCCTTGTTGAGACTTTGTGTCAAAACTCCCTGAGCAAGTAGAGTATGACATGGACATGGTAGACCCAGGAACCCAAAATAGAGCAGGGCTGGACAAGGAAGGACTTAGAAGGCAGACTTAGCCAGCTGGGATCCCACTGACACATGCTATATCCAGATAAACTTTGTGTAACATATTCCTCTGTGTTAGTGTGGACACTTCCTATTTTTGGTTTTTACCATACTAAATTATTCTTGGCATGAAATCCTACTTTCATATGCTAAATAAATGTTCAGACTTCTCCCCTTTGCTTTGGATATAATGTTTCCCTGGTTTAATGTAGACAATCATAATAGTTTGTGTTCATAGAAAACCTTTTATTCATGAAATGTCAAGCACTTTGGCAGAATAAACAATTCTAATAATTTCCCTAAGTCCCTAAGGTCTCAACTGCATTACAACTTGCAATTTTCCTGGGGTATTGAACAAATTCAGACACTACCTCAGTGCCATGCCCCACTTCTCCTTTCCTTCTTAGATAAATGCTAGTGAGCTGCACACAGTGGAAACTCCAACATACTGGGCTTCCTGATTTGAAGAGTTTTCTTATGCTTCCTCCTTCTTCCCTAAATCCTATTAAGACACTCAGCAGAATTACCAAATCTCTTTTTTTCAAACTCCATTTCCCCTGTTCAAATCTCTACCATGGTTTAATTGTTACTTTTGTGAGCTTTGCAATTAGAAAGGACTGGATGTGACCTTTAGCTCCTCCTCTAACAAACTATGAAAACTTAGGTTCGAGCCTCAGTGTGTCCATCTCCAACAATCCTAAGAACAATACTAACCACAGGGAACTATTGTAAAAATCACAAGAGCCTGATGTATCATAGATGCCTCTGGTCCCAGCTACTCAGAACAATCCTGTTATGGTTTGTATCTAGTTGTCCCCCCCAAAACCTCATGTAAATCATGAAGCTTAAGGGGTATGGCCAGAGGACCAGGACAGGGCTTAAGAGGTCGAGTCAGAGAGGATCAAACTGTCAAAGTGATAGCATGCGCTGTCCCTAACCTCCTCCCCCAAGTACTGGTGGCCTCTCCTGGATGGAGAGGGTCATCCTGAACATGGCAGCACCCAACCTCCCTCCAGTGTGTTGAAACCTCCAGTAACTGTGAGATAAATAAACCTTTCCTTCCCTAAGCTTTCATGTTGAGTATTTGTTCCAGCAATGAGAGAAGAGTACCTAATGCAGAGTTTAGTGCCAGGAGTGGGGCTAGAGAAACAGAACATAGTGACAGCATTTTTAAATGGCCTAAGTGTTTCTGAAATTGGCTTCAAGATTTGATGAGAACTAAAGACACCATGGTCTCTTCTGTTATTAATGAGCATATTGAGACACTTTGGCATGAGATTTTAAACTAATATGCCATATAGATCCATTTGATTACCCTAATTCACCCTTGTGAGATGTCAGGAATCTAGAGATTCCATGAAGAAAAAATTTGAATCTCTTTGGCGGAGTGAGGAATACAGTGATGCCAGTTGGTTGGTCTTAGCCTCAGTGAACAAACTTTCAAATGAAAATAATGAGCTCAAAGACACAAGTTCCTGCCTCCAGACTCAGATAAAAAAATTTAAAGGTTTCTAAGTGTGTCCTGGCCAGAATCTCCCCTACAAGTTCCAAGTGGATTGAGGCCAGCCTGGGCAACCTAGCAAAACCCAAGACTTAAAAGTAAGTTGAAAGCAAGTAAGTAAACAAACAAATAACCAGCAGAGACCGTATGTGTACAATACATGGTATAGGACCTGGAACATTGGGCATACTAGGTAACCTGGGACATTATTAGTAGTAATGTCTGTAGCATACTGATTTCATCATTTTAATTATTGCTACCATTTGGCAATTACAATGGCCCTTTGAATGTAGTTGCTTATGTCTTCTTAACTGAGTTGTCCCTAAATCCCGTAAAGATAGGGCTCTTATTTGTTTGAGCTTTTTTGCCAGCTCTTAGCATAGGACTTTAATGTTGATTGGATTTATGCATGATCTACTTTGCTCACAGTTAGCGCTTTCAGTCTTTTATCTACTTTCTAAACATCTAATAATCCTCAAATAATGAACAAATAATACTGTAGACCCAGTTTCAATCTCCTTTTCCTTGCCCATTGTTTATTCAGACCCTGTCGGTGACAATGAAAGATTTAAAATTCAGCTCAGGCAAAAAAAAAATCAAGTGGGCCCACAGCCAAGGGAAGGAAAAGGAACCACTTGGAAAGCCATAAGTCAGTTCATCCAATCTTGAAGAACAAGACCTGTCTGTTTATTACTATTTCTTTTGATCCAAGTTGCAACATCTTGAAACTAATAAATTTTTACCATATTGTTTGTGCTTATTGATGGGAATTTGTGGAAGCTCAATGCGATGGAATTTGAAAGCCTCAAGAAAGTATATGTCAATGTTTGAATTTCCTCTCTGTAGCCATGTTAGCAAGTACTTACAGAAGGCTTCTTGTGGGGGAGGACCCCAGGGCTTCTTACAGAGCCTATAGTTCAACAACTCAGAAGTGTCAGCTGTGGAATTACAAAGAGCTTACTGCATGTCAGGTAGTTTTTAGGTTCTTTCCAGATGTTATTTCTTCAAGCATGTCTGGAATGTGTACCATAAAATCAGCCAGTGAGGTTGTAGGTAAGGGAGTATTTGGCTTAGGTAACTTAAATATCACTTTGGAGGAGAAGAAATGTGAAGCTGGATAGCCAAGTTCAGAACCTCTATGATGTCACCAAAGGTCCTGACCCCTTCCAGCCACCCCTAATACCATCATCAGCACATTGGTTTTCATTCCTGGACTTGAGACAGCCACAAATCCTCAAGGGATTTTGTTCACTAACAATAACCTATCTGAGAAACAAGAAGTCAATACAGTTTTCTTCTTGGAACTCTTCTGTTTCCACTTCTGTGATAATTGTTATGCCACTCACTATGGTAGCTCTAGTAAAGAAGAATGGGATTCTCATTCATTACATTAGGCCAACTGGTGTTGTTTACAGCAGATGTCCTGATTTTCCATAACGTAGAGAGATCTCTGTCCAGAACCAGAACCCACAACCCAGTAAAGTAGCTACTAAGTAGCTATTTGGGTAGACATAAGCTACAACACAAGTGTCACTGACAATTTACAGATAAGAGAGATGAAATTTAGAGAAATTAAAAACTGTCCTCAGTGCCACACAGCTCATAAGTAGCAGGATTTCATCTCCTGGGTCACCATTAAGTTAAGCATTACTTAAAGTATCTGAGAATGGCAGTAAAACAAGGAGAATCCAGTGAAATCATAGATCATGGCATTCTGGAAGCAAATACTGGGACAAAATGTGAAGAAAAAAACAAAGAGAAAATTTTTAGATTCCTCCAACATGCCAAGTAATGCTATTACATTGCTTTAGTAAAACTTAAAGCCAGTGATTTCAGGAAGACATTCAGAGAGGTCACACAGTGATTGGAGACCGAGGGGTCTTACTTCACGGCCCATGGCCTCCACACTTGTCAGTCAGTACACACACACAAAAGGGGCTATTGAGGATCCAACCTTATAGCAGAAGTTAGGAAGCTCAGGGTGAAGCCCCAGGACTGCTTGCAATAGAAGAAGAGTAAAGGGTTCTTCAGAATCTTTTGTTCCTCTAATTACTTAACCTGTGTTTTCAAACTGAGTTGATAGTCTCAGTCTGTCCACTCAGAAACAACTACACCCTAACAGTTTTCCCATAAAATAAGTCGCAGTGATGGCCACCTGAGCAACTTTTTTTTTAAAATGCATTTAGGACAGAGTCTACAGGTTGTACAGGGCCTCACTATGTAGATCAGACTCATAGTGATTCTCCTGATTTCAGCCTCCCAAGCACTGGGATTACAGGCACGCACCACCACACTCACTTTCAATCTCCATCTCAGTGCACCCTGGGAACAGGGATCAAACTGTGGCAGCCTTGCTCTGCCTAAGTAGGTGTTTTTAGTCTGCTGAGCTATCTGGCCAGCCCTGCTGAGCAACTTTAGGGCTATGGGTGGTGTAGGGGCCCTTAGATAGATCCAAGTCTGACACTTTTTTAGCAAGAGAGGGAGGCAGTCAGGAGCTTTATTTTGGAGGAGGTGTCTTAATGATTGTGTCTGCAAAGCTCTTACTGTCCGATCCAGCTCTTTGTGTGAGAATTTCCTGTGATTAGGAAAAAGCACAAGTAATAAAAGGTTAAAAGAACAAAGGTCAAAAATACTTTTCTAGAAGTAATACTTCTGAGGCAGGGAACTTTCATTTGGATTCCCAGCTTTGTGTTTACCAGCTTAAGTTTGTTGACCTATGTCATTTCTCAGTGTCTTTTATTTGTGAAAACAAGAGAGATGAAATTGACCTGTTGTGTGTTTGTGAGCCTGGAGCAAGATCGAGTCAGCTCTGCTGCTTAACGCCACAGATGCTGGCTGACTTCTCCTGCCCTGAGCCTCCTCTCAGCTGACACGTGTCCTCCCTCTGAGATCAGGGCAGGGAGCCTGATCCACTCCAATGCAGATTAGCCAGAACCCAGCCTTCATGAGAAGCTGAGTAGGAAAACCAAAGGCTCTGTAACATTGGTGGGGTGTTCACCACCCTAGGCCCCCAGGTCCCAGGGCAGACTCTGCTGTGAGAGCCAGGCAAAGCCAGTTACATATGCGTGGAAAACTTCCAGGCAACACACAAATGTATAGATATTTTTAAAACTCCTCCAGGCCTTATAGGAAAATGAATGTAGGAATATGATATATACATCAGCAAAGACTCAGATGAATCCATACCCACCCAGCACCGAGGAAATAATGAAGAGCCCAGGAAGATGTCTTTCATGATTTCCAAGTAGTGGCAGTAAGCCCACTGGTAATGGTTTAGATTATAAGTGTCCCCATGAGACCTCCTGTGTCTGGAGGTGGGATGTTTAGGGGGTGATGGGGTCAAAAGGATCCGAACTCCTTGACAGTCACCCACTACTGCATCCTCAGCTGAAGATGCTCTCAGTCACTGGCTTGGCCTGAAGGTGCCAGAGCTCCTGGTCCTCTCCTCTTTCTGCTTCCTTGAGGCCCAGTCAAGACCTTTCCCTGGCCAAAACCTATTTTTCTACTGTGGAGCCACACATTGTGGACTGTGATCTCTTTAAGTTGAATATGGCAAGTATTTGGTTCCAGTGATTAAAACAAAAATGGCTAAGGTAGCCGCATACACTGTGTTCCATGTTTCTACCCTCTTCTCACTTGCCCATCTCAAGGAATGACAAGATTTGATTTTGGAAAGTCATGCGTACTTTGAAATGTATTGATCAGTTTCAACCCAGTTACTTTTTTCCCTCTTCCTCCCGTTCCCCCAACCCCTACCCCATTTCCAGAAGTCCACCTTCTAGTTCCTTGTCATCTCTCAATTATTTATTTGTCTGCTTGTTGGCTTTTCATATGAAGCAAAACATAATGCTTAACTCTCTGAGTCTAGCTTTGTTTGCCTAGCTCAATGGCTTCCAGATTTACACATATAAAAATATGATTTTATTCTTCTTTATGGCTGAATAATGTACCTTGGTGCATATGCAGCATATTTTCTCTATTCGTTAATTGGCTGACAGACATCTAGACTTTTCCATGCTTAGCTATTATGAATTGCATGCTTGCAACCAGAACATGTATGTGTCATTACAGCGTTCTCTCACCTGTTCTTGGGGAATATATTTCCATGAGTAGATTACCCAATTATATGATGTTTGTACTTTTAGTTGTTTGAAAAATTTTCCTTCAGATTTCCACAGTACTTGCTCTAGCTCACATTCTCATTAACAAAATAGGATTCCTTTTTCCCTAGCATCTGTACAAGCACTTATGGCTTTTTGTGTTCTTAAAAGTAGCCATCGAGACTAGGGTACAATGGAATCTCAGACATTTTGATTTTCATTCCCCTAATGGTTCAAAGAGTTGCATTTCTTGTATAAACTGGCCATTTGTACTTCTTCTTTTGAGAATTGTCTGTTCAGTTCATTTTGCTTGTTTTTTTTTTTTTAATGGGGTTTTTATTTGAGAGACTAATTTTTAAGTTATTTATGTACTCTGCACATGAACCTATCAAAGCATAGCTAGCAATGATTTTCTCTCATTCTGTAGGTTGCCTTTTCACTCTGTTACTTTCTTTGTTGTGCAGAAATTTTTCAGGCAACTTAATTACACTTGTTGATTCTGACGATTATTCCCTGTATTGTTGGAATACTAGTCAGGGAATTTTTGCCTGTGTCTAAGGCTTCCATTGTTTTCCCCATGTTATCTTTCAACAGTTCCACATTTCCAGTTGTATATCTAAGTCTCTGATCTGCTTTGATTTGATCTTAGCACAGGGGGAGAGAAGGATTTAATTTCAACTTCATGCATGAAATGTGCAGTCTTCCCAGCATCATCGATTAGACTGTCTTCTCTCCAGCATGTTTTAGACTCTTGTGTCAAAAAACTGCTAACTTCAGGTTTCCTTTCCTTGTGTTTATCCACAGCCTCCAAAGGAAAAATTAGGATGATTTTTTTCTTGCCAGAAATTTGGATGGTATCTCTTTCCCTCATCTAGAAAGGAGATGTTTTTGACTCAGCAGTGGAAGTGAATGCCATTTTGTTTACTTATTTATTTCTACAGATGTGTTTGAACAATGTGTGCGTCCTGCCCAGTGACTACTTCTGTACAACATTTCACTTGGTTTCGTTTTTTTCTTCTTTGTATAGATTGCTAGCTTAATGAGGAGTGGCTGAATACTGTAACTTTTTGGCACAACTACCAAAAAAAAAAAAAAAAAAAAAAAAAAAAAAAAAAGAGCGGAGGGTCTTTTGCAGGGCCAAACTATGTGTGCTCTTTGTCTGGGCGGTGCCACCTGACTCCCCTGGGAGGGCTAGGGTTTCTCCACATCCATCACGCCTACAGAGGCTATGTCAGGAACTCCGGGCCTCACCAGGCCCTGCTCTCAGCATTATTCCCCACATTGTGTTCGGAGGACACACAGGCTATGAGAAAAAGGTGCATTCTTGCCTCGCTGCTTAGGACACTGACTCTTTTGTGAACCAACTGTCCTCTCCTGTTTCTGTGCCTAGGACCTCCTGTCACTCGTGAGAACTGTCTCAAGGGTTAGCTTGAAAGGTGTAACTGTTCCAAAAATATTAGCCCAAAACCATCAGCATTCGGATATGAGTAAAAAGGTATAACTGCAACATAGCAATTAATGTGTCAGGGTTTCAAAGTACATTTTGCAACACCAGCTTATGGAGTGGCTGATGTCAGAATTTACTTGATGTTAATCTAATAAAAGTGTACTTGGACTTCACCAAATAGAGGCTCTGCACAAAGAAAAATGCTCCCAGTTCATTGTTTGCTTGTTTGAGCTCATAATTTACTTTTGTTTTTTTAAATGTATTTAGGACAGGTTATACAGAGTCTACAGGGACTCATACAGGGACTTACTATGTAGACGGACTCTTCCTGTTTTCAGCCTCCCAAGTAGTGGGACTACAGGCGCTGGTCACCATGCCCTGTTTCAGTTGCTGGCTCAGCACCTCCTGGGAACAAGACTGGCACTGCATGCTGGGGATTGAATCCCAGCCACTGCACTCTGCCTAAGCAAGTGCTTTAGTCTGCTGAGCTACCGGGCCAGCCTTCAAAAGTATTCCTTTTTTGGCCGGGCGTGGTGGCTCACGCCTGTAATCCCAGCACTCGGGAGGCTGAGGCAGGAGGATTGGTGCGAATTCGAGACCAGCCTGGGCTACAAAAGTGAGCTCAAGGCCAGCCTCAACTGCATAGCGAGACCCTGTCTCAAAAAGACAAAAAAAAAAAAAAAGAAAAAGTATTCCTTTTTTTAAGGTGTGGTTACTACTATATTTATTTTCCTACAGCTAATCTACCTATAGCTTCAACATTTTGCCTTAAAGTTAAGCACAAGGTTAGAAGTGGATCATTGGCCCTTTCTCTTCTTGTTTTCTCCCAGTTCAAAGTGTTTGCATAGCTTAATGGCCAGCATTCCCTTTGATCTGCAGTTAGGCGCCACACACTCGAGCCTCAGCACAATCTTCTTTGTCATTTTAGTTTCTTCCAGAAAATGGGTTTCTATAGCCACTCTGCTTCCAATCATGGCACCTTTTTCTTGGAAATCCTTGCCCTTCTCATACTGGGTCACTTTGTGAGGCTGATGATTGCTACACTTCTTACATAAAGTCCTTTGGGTTTTAGGTACATAGACCATCTTGGCAGTAGGGCTCTCTATGCGATGAAAACGAGAAGCCTGGCACCCTAATGCTTTGCCTTGCGCCACTCACACCTCTCAGGAAAGATCAAAATATTCTTAATTATAAAAAGCAATTAAAAACACTCTGAGGATAGGATTTGGCTATGTGCAACAGCTTGTCAATCTTTGGTCTAAATTCTAGACTTAAACACTTCAGAATACACAAATTAGAAGATAACAAAGATAGTTCAAAAAAATCCATTCAGGGAAAGAAATGCATCATGGCTTAGTCATTAACTCCAAAATATTGAATTTCATAGCCTTTTATATAAGAATACTGACTGGTTTGGGTACAGTTTTGTTAACAACTCAAGACCATACTCATAAAATAAAGTCAGACCCACATGTGTAAATATCATGTTGTCACACTAGTGTGAGCAAATAAGATTCAGAATGTACAACAGATATCATGAATAGAGAAAAGACTGCTCAAAAGAAAGACGATTGGTGGTGTGGGAAAGGGCAAAGGAAGAAGAGTAAAAGAAAACTATGTAGTTATACAGCTAGCTTTTCTTGGTTCATTGAAAAGAAAGGCTTGTACTAATATTGTTTGGACAAGATTTTATATTTATGTCTTATAATCTGAGTAACTACCATGAAAACAACAATATACAATGTGTTAATTACTGTTATTCTCCTACTAACCTGTTTTGAAACTCTGTTTTATTGGTTTTTTTCTCTTTAAAACAAATTGTTCGAAGATGATTCCTTTGTAATATAAAGAAAACTTTTCCTTATATAAGGTCAAGAAGCACCATCTCATAGGAGTAGAGATGGTTTATTTAAGGATATCTGGTTTACCTGAGCCCAGTTGGATGACTCATGCCCTTTAAGGTCAACTGATGAGCCTCTTAACAGCCCTTCATCTTTTAGTCCAAGGTGTTCATGGATACAGAGATTGATGTGCATCTGTGTGCATCTTTAGTGATGGAGGGTGTGATTCTGCCTCCCAGACAGAAGAGGTTTTCTGCAATATGGCTGCCTAAAAATGAGGAAAGCTTGAAAATGAAAGCAGTGAAGGACACTTACCCCTAAGGAATCTATTTTTCATTGGCTCTGGGATTCTTTTCTATGAATGGCAGCAAGTTCCCGGTAACTTATCTGGTTGCTTAGCCAGTCTGAAGGCTATCAGGAGCATTTGCTTCTTGCCCTCATATCTGAACTTGTTGAATTTAGAGCCACTGCAATTTCCAAATCAGGGGACAAACAGCCATAAGTATGGCAAAGAAATTACCAAAACAAAAAGGGTATTAATTGAGAATAAGAGACTAGGCAAAATACCATAGGCTTGACAGGCTACAATTTTGTACATCCTTAGATTTCTAAATGTCTGTGTAAAAATGTGTAACTGCTTTTATCTCAATCTGTAGAGATTTATTAGAATATCAATGATTGAAGGAAAATACCAGTGTCAAGCTAAGTCTAAGATATATGATATTTAGAAAGGCAGTGATGTTGAGCTCAATTACCTGTGTTATGAAGTAATTGTATCATGAAGCTTTTCTGCTGGAGGTTTGAGAATGTAAGTTAACAGACCAAAAATTGTAGGAAAAGAAGGGATATGAGGTTAGCCATCATTTTTGCTCTGGATCCTCAAGGTCAGTGAGGACTCAGGACATAAAAGAACCTGTGCTGTAACATACTATAATTCAGGGGTTCCCCAAATTTCCTGGTCAAGGGGATTATGGGACCTCCTATGAAAGGGATAAGTGAAGTATAGTGTGCCTAGGAAGAGTCACTTGGGGAGAAAACATTCTCTCAGGCTTTCACAGAGACCAAACTGGTCAAGCATTGGCCGTGACTCATCCTGGTGGCCGATACTGACAACAGTTCTACAAAGCATGCATATGGTTCCAAAGTTAATCCTGAGGAGATTTGACCCTGGAAAGTACAAATGATGAAAGTTTTGTTAGACAGGTCTTGCCTTAGCTTACACTTGATCACCTAGCAGAAAAGCTTAATTATAAGGCATAAAACGCAGAGCTAGATTAGTACGGTGAGCTGTAAGAGACCTAAATCAACAGCCCTCAACATTGCCAGTTTCACCGGTAACCCACTGCAATTATGAAACATGGCACTATGTATACAACTACTTCCTCCTAGTTCAAAGAGAAGAAATTTTTTTCTTCTCTTCTTCTTTCTTTTCTTTTTTTCTTTATTCTTTTCTTCCTCCCCGCCCCACCTTCAGAACCAACATCGATAAGAAAATTTGTCACATCTGCACTCTGTGCTTTGTATAACATTTGTGAGGATGACAATATGCAGTGTCTCAACTGTTGTGAATGTGCTACTAACATGTTTTGAAATTCTCATATTGTTATCTCTTATTAAAAGTAATAAAAATTTTTAAAAAGATGGAATGGAGAGTTCTTAATCTCTGCTTTAAATGCCTGGTTTTCCAGAAATTTTCACATGACCATAAACTTAAGCGACAGCATGACTGTATGAAGGGACTTTTCAAGACCTAAAGGGATTAAGGGCAACGTGCTCAGCAGTGGATTAACCCACTCTGCGTCTATCTGGTTGTGCTCTGACAAGGTAGGGCCTGTCCAGAGGAGGCGATCATCAGGTGCCCTTAGAGAATGATCTCACACTGGGGCTCCTCTCCCGTGCTCTGCTTCACCATGAAGGATCTACTTTTGAGCCAGCCTGCCATCATGTGATTCTAGGAGCCAAACTAAGCATGTCCTTCCCTAAACTAGGTGTCAGGTGCTATGTCCCACAGGGAAGCTGACCAGCACAATGCCCTATGGTTTGACTCAACATTGTGACCATCTCATCATTTAGCCATTCATTTAGCTCCTCTGCAAGAAAAAAAGACAAAAGCACTCTGGTAGCAAATGCTTCTTCCTGCTTATCCACTTAGGTAAACCTACGACCAAGCACTTGCCTTGCTTTCTTTTCATTGCTTTGTAAAAATTCACCGCAAATGAATTTATGGAATGGCTTTATTGTCTTTAACTCTGTGTCAGGGATAGAATGAGGAAAGTGAAGGAAAATTACCAAAGGAATAAAATGTCTTCTGGTTTCTTATAATTAAATTTAAAAAAAAAATCTAACAGAAGAGGGGAAAGAGTGTGTGTTGGAGAACAGAGAATTCTATATGGAGTTACAAATGGCACAGTGGAACACTGATGTAACAATTTGGTTTTCTGCCTTGAAATTTAACTTAATTACAATTTCAGCGGGACGACTGAAAAGAGAGCATTTTCAGTCCATGGAAAGGCTGAAGGAGGAGCGCAAAGAGGTGGGCAGAACTGGCACTGTGGTGTGGACAGAGACCAGTTACAGACAGGTCTCCCTCTGAGGCCAGGCAGCTTCTTGCAGCTTCCAACCAATGCATATCTTAACAAATAGAAAGCTAACTTGTGAATTCAAAATAGAAAATATTTTACCAAAGGAGAACCACAAAAATTGTTACTGTTGGTTATCCATATGACTAGCTCATATTATTTAAAAAGAATCCCATCCTCTCTTCTGGACTGAGAAGTTCAGGAAGAGACAGATTCCAATTTATCTCTGCTTCCAAACTTGAATCAGACTTAGTGCCTGGTATGTACCTACTAATCTAGTTTGTATTCTACTCTGGATTCATTCTCCCACTCATTCACTGTCACAAAAACACAAGGTTATATAGAGCTATGGCTCGCCTAACCTGCACCCATTGGGTTATACTTGTTCTTATGCTTTAAGGTTGATAATTGAGTGACTTTAAAGACTGAGATTGTCACAGTGAAGCCTATGTAATTATAGAGACCTGAAGCATGGAAGAGGAAGGCATTCAAATGCAGCAGCAGAATAATCAGAAGCATGGAAGGTGTGTGGCAGGCAGAGGTGTGTAATGTTGGTGATTGGGAGACCCCTTGCAAGGAATGGAGAGACGGTAAGGGAGCTAAGGGTAGCTCAAGCCGCCAGTCAAGAAGAAAATAGGAAATTAAATATTATAGCCATGTACAAGTGAATTTCATCAACAAGCCAGATGACATGGATCCTCCATAAATCCTCCAGAAGGGATGCAGTCTCACCAGTACCTTGATTCTAGTTAATGATATGATGTTATGCAGCATACCTGGTCTCTCCAAAGACAAGTGCTCACTTCTTTTTCTTACCACCAAGCACCTGCAACCCAGGCACCAGCAGCATAGCACAAGACCTAACAATGTAGCCTGTATTCTCGTGGGTACCTTTTCTGATGTCACTGACTGTAGATTCCTGAAAGTCAGGACCAGGTAGTAGCCTTCTATATCCTTTTCTGACTATTTTAAGAGAAGTCGTTTATTTCAACAAAAAGATGTCTGAAAACCATTTGGGAAGGGATAAGCACAGGCCTGACTAGGGGAGCTATTTTTCAGACTGGGTTTTATGTGGACAATCTGAAACTTAGGTAGAATTGCTGAGTTTACTAAGCCCACAGGACAGCCAAGTCAGATATAGCACCTAACGTGGAAGCCCAGATATCTGAATCCAGAAAGTGGATAAGAGCAACTAGATTCAGAGCAATGGCAAGGATTTAGATTACATAAAACTGCTGGGTTGAGTGTTTGCCTATTGAGCCCCCTAGGACATAGTTAGCCTTACTTAAAGAATTTGGGGAATATGGCATCCACAGAATGCCATTTTCCTGTATAATGATAGGAAATGTCTATCTTCCTGTCCCTAGACCACCGTCAAAGAATAGCTCCCAAGTAATGCATTATATCTCATTTTCTAGAGATTACTTTCTCCAAAGAATTCAAGAAATCAATTTTGTAACTCACTGAGAGCTATAGGTCTTGCTTTACTTCTCTTGATTCCATAATGCAAGTCTAAAGTGTCAAAAACAAGCTCTCTCTCTCTCTCTCTCTCTCGCTCTCTCTCTCTCTCTCTCTCACACACACACACACACACACACACACACACACTGTTGCACACCCTCATGTACACTTGCTTTCAATCTCGAAAGTGGATGGTAGGAAGGAACTTACCATTGGCTTTCAGCCAATCCTAGGAGCCTTCAGTGGTTCCCCCTCAAAAATACTGATCATCCCCCAAATCAGAATGTTCAGCTCACCAATCCTGAGTGGTAGCCTCTCCAGCCAAGTCACCCCTGGAATTGTATTTTATACTCTTTTAGCAGAGAAAAATATTTGGATCTCTGCCTATTTTGCAAAGGCTTAGCATTGAATTACATACCCAAAGCTTCTGTTTTTTTAATATTATGTGTCTGTACTATTTAAACATACATGGAAAGTAGTATTTTTTCCTAACAAACTAAAGCTTGCTGGCGCCAGCATTGCACTGGTGACTGTGACCATTGTGTGAGCTGTGTCACCCCATACAGTCAAGGGACTCAGCTAAGCTATCTGAATGTGCAGGATGGAGCCAGATTGGGACATGCAATGTAGGCCTTCCCTTTGCTTTTCTGGAAAGTGTGATAATTACAGAATTTACAAAGACTTTCCACTAATTACTCAAATGTCATTTCCTGTGTCTCACAGCCAACTCTAGTAAGACTTTGGACGCTGAAATATTATTCTCCTTATATTTTTGGAGACTCAGTTTTAATTAGAAAGTGTTTCCTTTGTGTAATCTTTTCTTAAATTAAAAAAAAATTCTTAGCTGAGGCATCTGGGCCATGCAAGGATATGTGCTTTGTAATGTCACATATTCTAAGAGGAAAAGAAAGAAACCCTTTGAACATATTTTGCAAGGGCCTTAAGTGATTAGGAATTTATTTTACCTTATACATCTGTGCACAGTTTTCCAATGATGTGGCCAAAATCTTTTACCACTAAATACCATACAGCACTTTTAATAAGTGAAGTCTAGTCCTCTAGGAAATTGCCAAGCACTGAAGCAGCAGATGCACTGAAATTTACAGACCAGAATCTGGAGAGGCAAAGGTCAACCTAAGAAATTAACAATATAAGTAATACTTCAGAAGCTTTTTGAAGACCATTAAGAAAACAAGCTATTTTCATTCATATTTGATGAATTACTATAATTCTAAATTTATTTTTATTACTTTTGAAGAGAATAAAAAACTAAAATCAAAACAGAAAATAAATTGCAGGGGACACAGAATTTCACTCAACAAAGCAATATGAATTTCACAGTATTTGTTGAAACATACAGTGCTGTCTTCTAACTGGTTATTAATATTATCATCCTAAATTTAAATGCCAAATTGTTTTATCTTGGTTTATTAAACCCAGCATTGCAATTTTCCCTGTTTAAAAATAGCCTTATTAACATAATTTGTTATATCTATCTGAAATAAGGAAAACTACATTTCTTCAGGAAATAATATTTTTTTTTTAAAGTTTTTCAGCCAGTCTTTCACACCATTCAATGACCTCACTCAATTTTGAGTCAGGATAAAATTTTGTTGGGCTGTTCCCTCCCTTTCCACTACAAACTTGCTTTGAATTCAGCAGCCTTCTCTTTATTTGACAAAGATTTCAAAGCCTTAGCCTTGTCACAATTCATCTGGACCCTTAGTTCTGGCCGCTAATGAAACTGCAATTCCTAGAATGACTGTCAGGGCTACCTGTTCAGCTCAATTTTAAAAGGCACTGGCAAAAGTTCTCAATGCCTGCAGCTCCGCCATGTGTCACAAACCCACTTCACTGTTGTGGTGCCCCATCACAAATGCAGGAGGGAGCTTACACGGTTGGTCCACTTGCTGTGTGCCGCAGAGTGTGGAGCACTGTAATGTAATACATCACTTCATCCCCCAGGTCATCATAACAGAGGCAGTGTCGTGTTAGTGAGCTCCTCATCTGCTCAGAGGAGCAGGGATTTAAGCAGAGGAGCAGCTCACCCCCCAAATCACATGAGTACAACCATCCCCAGCACTATCTGGGGGTTGGTTCCATGCCTTTCCCTCCAAGGATACCAAATCTCACAAACCCTCAAATCTCTTTATAAAGTGGCACAGTTATTTTGTATATAACCCACACATGCTGCCACATACTTACCTAACACAATGTAAATGCTATATAAATAGTAGAAAGCTGTATTGCCTAGGGAATAAAGAGAAAAAAGTCTGCCTGTGTTTTAGTCCTGTGTTTATAAATATCTTCAATCTGCATTTGCTTGAATCCAAAGATGCAAGACCAATGGATACAGAAAGTTAACTCTATATGTAAAACAAGCATACGTCTAAGTCCAATCAAAGATTCAATAAATCAGGATTTCTTGAAAAGAGAAGCCAAAACAATTTCATAGGTCAACAACTTTAAAGAACTTAATATTACTTTTGAATTTAAGAAAATAATTACCTTACTTTTAGTAGCATATTTTGCTATCAAATGATACCTTTATAACTTTGTTATAAAATGGTAATTGTTATGAAGTGATTTGTTATATAATGACGTAAAAGCATTGAAATAGGATGATAATAGAACTGCAAGTTCACACACACTGAATATTTTAGTGTTTCTCTTCCATTTGGGGAGCTTTTTTCTGACTAGCTCCTGAACTGGAGAGACAGGGCTTCTTTGTTTGTCACAGTGATGTGAAGAAAAACCAAGGCATTGCTACAATAACCTTTAGAAGACACAATGCCAGCCATGTTCTTTCCCCACTCCAGCTACTCTTGGGTGTTCCAGAGCCCAGAAGGAAAGCGCTCTCGTGTCTTGGGAAGGCAGACCAGGGTGATCTGCTCCCATTGTGACTGCTATTGAGCCTCTCTGCCATCAGTCATTCCTGTGTTCAGGAACTGAGATGTTGCTGAAGCATTTCCCATGATCCAGACATGGTTCCGTCTGCCTAAGGCAGCCACCTCTGCTCTCACTTCAAGGCTCACATAGCTTTCCTAAAGAAAGTGCCCCTCCGTGCCTGCATGAACATGACTTCATGACTTGTTCCTACCCCGTGGCTGCCTCTCTCATCAGGAAAGCTGCTCAGGAGAGTGAGACTGATGGTCTGCATCTAGATTTCTCATTAGATGGTAAAACGTTCAAGGTTGGCCATCTGTCTTTCCAGTTCCCCATCTCTATAGCTTTAGCAAGTCCTGCTTTGCATTTGTGGAATGAATGGCTTTCTCTTGAAGCCACTCTGAGGTATATGAATCTGAACTGGCAATGAGGAAATTGAGGAGATTGATTTTTAATTGGACTATGGAATTGTCAAGTGCTGGTGGAACTTGTGCCCCTAGAATTCAGTGTCTCCCACTTTAAACTGTGAGAATTGAAATAGTTAACTCAAAATGATGATGCCAACAGGTACAGTCTGGTTCTCCATCCTTGGGTTTCAGTCTGTTTTTTCTTGGGTCATGGGTCTTACCACTGACATGGTCTTAGCCTTAACCTTATAGCCAAATCTTACTGATGTGAATTCCAGTGAGGACTTTGGGCCTTATGTCTCTATTTTCAACTTTTCCTTCTTAAATTTATTGGAAGGAGATGAACAAATAAAGGACATAGGCTGGTTACAAGATATGACTGGGCAAAGATGCAGATCATGTGTTATCAGAGTAATCTGGGCTCTTCAGCTTCACATCACTGTAGTAGTTACCTGAAAGAAGCAATTTCTACCTAGAAAAGGCTTATTCCGGATCTCCCTTTGCAGCTCCAGTTCAAGACCAGTGGCATCTGTTGCTTTCTGGCTTACAAAAGGGCAGCAGCAGACTGTTCAGCTCAGGGCCAGGACACAAAATAGAGTGGAAAAGAAAGGGCTTTAAAGGCCTAGGGCTCTCACCTCCTCAGGTCCTGCTACCTCTGGACAGGGCCACAGGCTGGGGCTGAGCCTGCAGTGCATGGGCCGTGGAGGAAGTAGAATCATAGCAGATACAAAGGAAACCCTTTCTTCTCTTATTTATAAAATTTATGAACTGCGACAGCACATTCATCAAAATGCATTATAGGTAAAAGCTATTGGCAAACAGGTATTTGCAATATTCTAAAATATGTAACTTCCAAAATTAAATATCTATATACATATATATTAAAGGACATACATGCTCCTCAGAAGAGTCAGAACTTATCAATTTTTATACAGTAAGCCTTTCATGTCTGCCAACCCCAGCCCTGCAGATTAAATCAACATCAGACTAAAAATATTTGGAAAAAGATATTTTTTATTTTTACTGAATACATACAAACTTGTCCTTTTGCTATTAATTCCTAAATAGCACAATATAGCAACCACTGGTATAGTATTTCTACTCTTAGGTATTATAAGTAACCCAGGAGTGTGTGTGCGGACTGTATGGAAACATGACTGCATTTCATACAAGGAAGTTGAGCATCCTTATATGTCAGCACCCAGGGAAGGAGGCCCATCCTGAAACCAATCCCTACGAGTATGGCGATACAACAACATTCCATATGTTGTCCACCCAAGCTGGGGAGATAGCTCAGTAGAATAAGCACTTACCTGGCAAACGCAAGGTCCTGAGTTCAATCCCCAGTAATGAAAAAAAAAAAAAAAAAAAAACCATATGTGGTCTACCTGGCTAAAGAATGTATGTGTTCCTTCTCCACTGCTGGTGGGAATGCAGACTATGCAACCATTATGGAAAGCAGTGTGGAGACTCCTTAAAAAACTAGAACTGGAAATCCCATTCAATCCAGCTATCCCCCTGATGAGAATTTTCCAAGAAGAACCGAAAGATCATGTCACAGTGATAACTATACACCTATGCTTATAGCAGCACAATTTGTGATAGCCAAATCTTGGAAACAAACTCAATGTCCATTATCTGAAGAATGGTTGAAAAGATGTGATATTTTTATGTAATGGAATATTACTCAGCTATAATGATAAACTAGAAGACTTCATATACAAGTGGATGTATCTTGAATATATACTCATAAGTGAAATAAACCAGACTTACATGTGTAAATATCACATAATCTCCCTAGTGTAAGAACTCAAAAGAAGAAATAAAAATGGAAAGGCATAACACAGCTGAATTGAAATCAAGGACTTAGGGTTAAACAATGAAGTGATTGCAAGCAGAAAAGATAGGAAACATGGCAGGAGCAAAGCCATGCACTTATATACACAGGATGAATGAGATAATGGTCCTAAGAACCTCCAAAAGGTTTTTCTCATTGAGGACAGCAATATGTAACACTAAAACTATGTTTGGAATGCCTGTCATTCTGGTCTTTTAGATGTGTGCTGCTTCTAATGTAATTTCAGTTACTGCTATACTGTCTCTCAAGTAAATGCTTGGTTTAAAAAGGGTATTAAATGAGAGTAAAAGACTAGGAAAAATGCCATAGAATTGACCAACTATAATTTTTATATGCCGAGATTTTTAAATTTCTGTGTAGAAGATGTGTAACTGCTTTTATCACATTTTCAGAGATTTATTAGAATATCAATGATTGATAGAAAATACCAATTCCAAGTTAAGTCTAAGATGTTTGATACTCAGAAAAACAGTGATGTTAAGCTCAAGTACCTATGGTATAGAGTAATAGTATCACTAACATTCTCTTCTAGAGGGTTAAGAATGGAAATTTATAGGTCAAAAATTTAGAGAAAAAGAAGTGCTACAAGGATAGTCAATATTTTGGCCCTAGCCCTTTAAGGTCAGTAAGGACTCAGACATAAGAGAACTTGTGTTGTAATATCCTATAACTCAGTGGTTTCCCAAATTTTCTGTTCAAGTAGATCCTGGGGCCACAGAGAAAAGGGATTGACGATGTATAGCGTGCCCAAGCAGAGTCACCTAGAGACAAAACATTCTCTTGGGCTTTCACAGAGAGCAAACTAGTCAAGCAATGGTTATGACTCATCCAGACGGCTGACACTGACAACAGCTCTACAAAGCACTGTACATGGTTTTAAAGTAAACCCTGAGGGGATTCGACTGATCTTGGGAGATACAAAAGTTACATGTTTTGTTATACAGGTCTTGCTTTTACTTGCCCTTAATCACCCATCAGAAAAGTTTAACTATAAGGCATAAAATGTAAAGCTCGATTAGTATGCTGAGCTATAAAAGTCTTAAATCAACAGCTTCTGACATTGGTAATTCTGCCAATAACCCACTGCAATTATGGAATATTGGACTATGTATACAACTACTTTCTCTTAGTTCAATGAGAAGAAAGTTTTTGTACCAATAATGATTAGAAAAGTTATCATATCTACACCCTGTGCTCTGTATAACTACTATGAGGACAACAATATGCATTGTATCAATTACTGGGAATGTACTACTAACATGTTTTGAAATTGTCACATTGTTATTTCTTATTAGAAGTAATAAAAAAATTGTTGAAAAAAAGAGCCAAAATAAACTTTTTTCTCATTAAAAAAAATTATGTGTTCAATTTATAAATCTAATCAGAAAGAAAAATAAAAAGCATTTCAAAAGCAAAAATCATCAGATGCAGACAAAATTTCCTTAGGCTCAATTCTATGCTGCCTACAGCAAGAAGAAATATGTAACTTTGGAATGTATCATACCAACTCAGAAGAAAGGTTTTCCTCAAAGTAAAGTCAAAGCATTTTGCAAATTAAAAGATATTTTAGCAATGTGAACTTCAGGCCCATGGGGAGAACATATGCAGAATACAGCTGTCTTTACAGCGCCCATTTTGCTGTAAGTACAGTAAAAAAGACCAATCCCTGTAGGAATGAGATATGCTCTTTTTGTCGAATGGAGCTGCACTTTCATGATTTCCCACAAAACAGCTGCAAAAATACCTACAGTAGGGCATCTGGAATTCTTAAAAGTGACTTGAGGATTTGTGGCTAATGAAACATTGTGAAATAACACTCACCATGTTGTAAAAAATACCCTTAACCATTTATTATCATTCTTAAGACAAAAATGAAAGGTGCCTTAAGCATAACAGCCTAGCATGATTAGGAGAAAATGCTCACATGACAAAGAAGTAGTGTAAGTAGATTCCCTGCCAGAGACAGATCCAGACACATGATACTGTGAAATCTCTCAAAAAGTACAGAGAGCACTGTGGGAAATTCCAACCTGATGGCCATTGCCTAAGTGGCTGAGCGAATTGTGAAGCATAATCAGTAATAGCCTTCATGTTCTTAAAAAATGTGATTTACTGTTGGGACCAAGCATTGTTCCCAAGGGAGAGGGGGAGAGAATTCTCTTAAAGATGTTTTTCATTTTTACCTCTCACAAAAACGGGACTATCAGAATGAAAGCAATGGCCTTTCCATAAGAACTTGGGTCAAATAAACCTTGTATTGTTCCATTCTAAAATGAAACATCTGGCTGATTTAAGATGAAAACTACCTTAATTATTCTTGAGCATCTAGCAGAGAGAGGTTAACTTCAAAATCCATACATCTTTCCAAGCTAAACACGGATAGAAAAGAACTATGAAGTTATTTTTGACTCAGGCAAGTAGATCTGGAGGTAATTAAGTGAACACAAATTACCATTGACAAGGGAAGAAATAATTTATTCTCCTGGTGAGTCCTTTTTGTATGAATGGCCACGCAGAGCTGTCAGCAGAGAAAAGGCATTTGGGTAGACTTAAAATGATTGAAACCCAAATCCAAAATACTGTAAGATAACTGAGATATCAATATGATGTTTTTAGGCTCTTCAGATAATTTTAATTTTTCTTTTCTTTTCTTTTTTTTTTTGCCTTTTTGAGACAGGGTCTCGCTATGCAGTTCAGGCTGGCCTTGAGCTCACTTTTGTAGCCCAGGCTGGTCTCCAATTCGCACCGATCCTCCTGCCTCAGCCTCCTGAGTGCTGGATTACAGGTGTGAGCCACCACGCCCGGCGAGAATTTTAATTTTTCAATTGAAGCATAATGACAAAATTACAAGATATAAATGCAAGTGAAAGAAAGTTTGTGGACTGGAGGTAAACAGGCTAGACAAACAATAAACTCCGATGGATTTCTTAACAAATTCTTCTCCCTTGTCTCACTTTGATTGGATTGTCAACTTAAGGGTCTCTTCCCATTGGAGAGTTTATGGATACAAAAGGCACCTTGGTTCATGATTTAATTATTCCACAATTTTGGTCACAAACTGAATTGGATAAGAGCAAATCAAATTTCCCCGTAAGGTTCACATTGAAACTAACCATTGAATTTGATTTGATTCTCATCCAGTTTGGTTTGTACCCAGAAGCATGGAGAGAATTAAGTTTGTGAACTAAGGGACCACTGTATCTACTTGGATATCAGACTTTGGCTCTGCACGCCCCTTCCAGTAATCCTCATCTTCCTGTGCTGGTGGTCACTATCGGACACAATCTGCTTAGCAAGGTGCTGTCCTTTCCCTACTGGAGCAGGGAACATGAGGGAAGCATTTGCGATCTTGATTTTGTGTGGACCATCTCTCCCCTCTTCTCTATTTGGGTGTCACTCAAGAATGAAAGGATGATCAGATTATCTGGAAGGTACAGAGTTACAACCTAACAAAGAAAACTAAGAATCATACTCTTTATCTGTCTTCTTCCATACTTCTAGGGGAAAAAAAATCAACACCATAATTAGAGGGAAAAGTGCTTTATTAAGACTGTGCTCTAGCACACACTCAACTTATTAACCTTCACTGTCTGCCTGGACCTCTATACCACTTCTTCTAATCTCTGTGTTGTGAAGCTGCATGTATCTGCGCTCCTCACAGGAGGAAGGTTTGTGGGCACACTGTGTTGCCTTAAATTTATGTTACTTCCGGTCTGTGAGACAGGAGAGACCAGCAGGGAATGGTGACTAGTGTCTAGCATTTGAACCAGTGTTGAGTCAAACATGCATGCTTACGTAGATAACAGAGACAAAACTTTAGATCTCCGAAAACCTCATCCAGACCTGGAGAAAGAGGACTAATTGCCTATAATTGCCTGTCTGCTTCATGATTTGTAAAACCATCTTTCTGTATTCACTTGAAGAACTTCCAGTGACTTCCTCTTTTGCTCCTTTCAGCATCCACTAGGACTAACCATGCATTTTTTTGGTTAGAATATCCACTTCATACATAGATATCCACCTGTCATCTAGAGGTTATCAAATAATTTAAATGCATATCCAGAGACAGGATCTTTCTGGGACAAAGGACTTTAAGAAACAGCTGAAATTATTGCAATGATAGAGAGTATGAAACCATCTATCAATCATGTTACCATATGAAAGGTATTTAATCATATGGATAATCTAAAGGATTTATTGCTCCTTAACTTAATGATTTGTATATACTGGAAGTCAGACGTGTTAAAATATAAAAATCTACCATAACTCAAAGAGAACACTAGAGCTCTACTCTATAGCTCAAACGAGGCAATGGAACCCATTGTATAATTGCAGTGACTTCACTGTGACATGTATATTTCTAGGGATTGAAGTGATCTTTTCCCATCATTCACAAAATTCTGTAACCTAGGCAAATCCTATTTTAAACTCTGTGACTCTTGTACTCTTTCCTAAAGGAAGGGGTGTGTGTGCATGTGCGTGCGTGTGTGTGTGTGTGTGTGTGTGTGTGTGTGTTTAAATCTTACATGAATGTATCTCGTGAGACAAATAAAAAGCCATGTCAATTTAAGAAGAAATCAATAATACATCTATGGCTTAAATTTATTTTTAATTATATTCTGAAAGATATGTTACATAACCAAAAGTAAACATGTTTGATTTCATCCAAGAGATGAGCTGACATTAACTTCAGAGCTCACAATATTAAGGTAAGTACAAACGAACACAGTGACTTTGTTATTATACTGTTCAGCAAATCTCACAAAAGAGGATTTGGGGTTTCCTTAAAGGATAAGAACATTGATTCTGAGCCATGGTTTTCAGCTGTTTTGTTTGTTCTATGATCATTCTAAGAACTGTTTGGGAATCTTCCATTTTATGTCCTCTGGAAAAAACAGATACTCATTATCCAATACATATTTGGTTATTAGGAAGGCAGTGCAAACTTATACTGAGTTATGAACCAGATCACACAAATTCATATGCAATTCAGTTATGAAATTAAATCTAGAATACAGAAGCCACTGAGTTTGGAGAGAATCTTCTAAAAGAGTCTAAATAAGTTAAGACTTCCCTCTAGATAGGATGTCAGAAACTTGGCTCTGCATAATTATGTTTCCAGGGGAAGAAAAAAGAAAAACAAACCATACATATTCTCTGGATCTATATTTACTGCCTTAAAGTGGGTGTGTCAGAAGAGAGAGCTAAAGCCAGAGAAAAGGAGGGTGTGGGTATGAAGGAAATCGTGCCCTATGTGGGACAGAAATAAGGAACATCTGCAGAATAATAGCGAATTCCTTCATGAACAGAACATGCATAGCTTCAAGCTCTTCAACACCAAATAAACCACATTGTTTTCAAAGTGCTGTTTACTATTAGTTTCTATTCTAAGATCAGTAAATTCAGAAACTACTTCAAAGAGAAAAGGAAGGGAGAGAGAAAGAGGTACTGTCTTCCTCAATGGCTGCCATTTTAAATCTCAGTCACAGAACTCTGACATTTCATTTCTACCAAGAGATAGACAGGCCTGGAAATGTCACTCTGAGGCCTGCTATACAGTGAATTTTGCCCATCTTTTAAATCAAATAAGTAAAGTATTCATAGGTTCCATGTATAAAGCAACCCAATAGACTAAGTATCTTAGCTCCTTCTATTGCTAAGGAAAGTAAAAGGATTAACTGTGTTTCTCATAAGGCAAACCTAAAAGGAAGTTAGAAATGTTTTTGACTCTCTCCAGCTGGGATAAAAGAACTAGCAGGAAGCCAACTGGTCTACAAGCTTGGCTGATTTCAAAAAGGACAATAGAGGCAAAAATGATTTTTATACTAAA
The DNA here is from genome assembly GCA_004027025.1 of Myocastor coypus. Lineage (NCBI taxonomy): Eukaryota > Metazoa > Chordata > Mammalia > Rodentia > Myocastoridae > Myocastor > Myocastor coypus. Next base: position 44,869 of record PVJA010014350.1, read on the forward strand.
CATTTAAAATTAGAAGTATAGCTTAAGATCAAAAGGATAAGGACAGGTACGTTTTAAAAAATAAAAATTTATCTCCTGTCTAATCAAAGACATAAAAACAAATTGAAGGTCTATAATCCATCCCCATAGAATTAATGCCATGAAAGAATGGCCACCATACCTACCGTGAGCAGGAACAGGGAAAAGTAGGAAGTGGGGAGAAATAAGCAGTAGCTAAAGCATCAGCATCTGGACTGGCCGTGGGCTACATCCATCATTCTTCCTTAACACTTTGTTACCACCCCCTCCTCCCTTCTTTCCCATCCTTTCCTTCTGTTCAGGCTCCCCTGATACAGCACTGGAACTACTCTGTTCTCTACTATCCACTACCGAAATTCAACAAATGTGGTTCAACCACCTCTTTTGATTTCAGGCTAAAAGAGGTTTACCAGGAAAGCAGGATTCTGGAAATTTCAGAGAAGACCGGGGGGAGATGTTTTCTATTTCAAGATCTGGCATTCATCCCTCCAAGTCATTAGATGACTTTAGTTAGTGGAAGTAGATTACTTTTTGGTATTCATTAAAATGCCATGATTTATAATATCAACAAGAATTTCTATACATGCTCCTTAGTAAATCAAAGCATTCGCAGTGATTTCGTCCATTTGTGATTATTGCAACTCATACCTTTTTTTGTAATGTAAAGGAAATACTAGCTATATCCTGAAAAATTACAAAATTCGGCTCTTGTTTCCTATTTTTGTCTGCCTCATTCTCACTTGTGAATCAGTTAACTATATTCTGAACCCTCAGCTCTCACAAATCAACAACTAATGCTGCAGAAAAGTTCATATTGGCAGACCCAAATCACACCGCTGGGAGCTGAGCCTGCGCGCCCGCCGCAGGTAAGCTCCCTGCGCCCCTCTGTCCCACCTCTGCGTTGCCGCGAATAACTTCCTGTTCCAGCCCAGACCCAAATCGCACCGCTGGGAGCTGACCCTGCGCGCCCACCGCGGGTAAGCTCCCTGCGCCCCTCTACCCCGCCTCTGCGTTCCCGCGACTAACTTCCTGTTCCAGTCCCTACCCGAATCCCAGCCTGCTGGATCAGGATTCTTGGCCTGCCTTCGCTTTCCCCGGCCCCCCCCCTTTTTTTTTTGAACCGCTCCAGCCCAAGCTCCAGCACCGAACCCATCAAATAGCCCGTTTGGCAACCGATCTGGTCCACGAGCCTACCAGGACTACTCAATCCCAAAGCTCCACCTCCACCTACAGACCACATCCGTCAGGATTCACAAAAGCTAGCAGCCAGAGCCCCAACACAAGAGTCAGGAACCTCTGTAGAAGAACCACCTTGGAGTCTCCAGACCAAACGCCATAGACACAGCATAACACCACCAAAGTGCAGAGGTCGCTTCCATACAAAATGATAACAACAAGGAGTAGGAGGCAATCTCAGGACCCGTGCCCACCCAAACCAAATACAGAAGACACTATCATGGAAGAAAATGAGAATTATACAAATGAAACGTCTGAATTGGTAGCATCTGAGGCAGACACACAAGTGCAGAAACTTATAGAGCAACTGAGATCAGAGATAACATCTGAAGTAAAAAAAGAAATACATGAAGTGGAAAAACGGCTGGAGAAGCGTATGGAGGACATCAGAGCAGAAATAATATCTAGGGTTGACAAAGACATGCCTAAATCAATAGCATCCCAAGTAGGGGAACAACTACACAAAAGTACAAAGGAGAACAGAACAGAAATAATCTCTGTATTACAGAGAGAAAGGATAACCATAATGACAGACTTAAATACTATTAAACAAGACATCGATAAAAAATTAGAGGAGAATAGAAAAATGATGGACTCCCTGACGGAGCAATATCGGAAAGAAAGACATAGATCGCATGAAACAGTTTCAAAGAGATATACAAGAAAATAAAACCTCGAGCACAAGTTGACAGAGCCGAATGAAAGAAAATAAAGATAGAGTTTCCAACCTTGAAGACACAGTTGCAGCCAGTGAAAGAGTAAGAAAGGATCTTTTAAAAACAACCAGAACACAGGAAAAAATAATTCATCATCTGCAAGACGATGCGAAAATGAACAACGTGAGATTAATGGGAATCAATGAGAAAGAAGGAGTCAATACAAATGATATCAAAAGAATATGGGCAGAAGCAATAGCAGAAAACTTCCCAAATCACAGAAAACAATCAGACATTCAGGTAACTGAAGCCTACAGAACCCCAAATAACATCAACCCAACTAAAAACACGCCAAGACATATAATAGTCAAGATACCAGAAATCCAGCTGAAGAATAATATACTATAAGCTGCTAGAGAAAAGAAATAGATCACATTTAAAGGAAAACCCATCCAAATAACAGCGGATTTCTCTTCACAAACCATGAAAGCAAGAAGAGCATGGAGCAGAGTGCTTCAAGTCCTCCATGAAAACAATTTTCAGTCCAGACGATTGTACCCGGCAAAACTCTGCTTCAAGTATGAGGGAGAAGGGAAATATTTCCACAACAAAGAACAGCTGAAGAATTTCATGACATCAAAACCAGTGCTACATAATATTCTAACAAATATTTTAGAAAGGGACCAAAATGACCCGAATTCAACAAATGAGAACAGAAGGATCCCACCAAATAGAGTAACCAACTAAAAATAGGAGGAAAAATTGGTAAACACTAGCGAATAAGAGTCATGTCAGCCATAAGTGA